>PVIA01019331.1:0-10737 GCA_004024845.1 Tonatia bakeri | reverse complement strand
TAAAGCAGTGGCTCTCAAAATATATCCACTCTGTTCAGTCCAGTGGGTCCATATACCCTAGTGTTCCCCTACCCACCTCTTCCCACTCTTCAGTAGAGGAGAACTAGGTGATAACAAAGAAGAATCACTGTACTCACGGATTCCGGGGCAAAGTGTGTATAAGTCTGCTTGAGAAATATAATGATAAATAATTTCACTGCAGATGCAATGCATAAATGCCTCACCTTTAGTAAATTATGGGCCCAAAATATCACTGATCCAGAGGTGCAGTGGTATTTAATCTACAATCATTGATCTAACGTGATGCACTAAACAGACAACAATTAATAATTGAAAAAGAACAAGAAGAGCAGCAGGTGGAAACTTCACAACCAACTCGAGAGAGCACTGAGGCTGCGCTGACCAGAAAAATACTTCCTGAAGAGAGGAGGGATTTTAGTGGCAGTTTTACAAGTCTTCCTTACAGCCCAGCATTGAGATTGTGTTCTCTAAATATCATAAACATGGAGAGAAATCAGAGCTCCTTGGAGGAACAGTGATTCCAGGACTGAGATAGGAAGGATACAAGATATTACACTGGAGAACAAGGAAGCTATTGAAGGCTAATGGAGCCATGTTCAAGGGATTCAGGAGCCAACTCAAAGTCTGCCACTCACTGAAGGTAGGCCAATGTAGCCATCAGTAGAATAATAGTTGTATTTGATTAAAACACATGAAACTTGTCCTGGCTGGTGTAGTTCAGTGGATTGAGCGCGGGCTGCGAACCAGGCATCGCAGGTTCGATTCCCAGTCAGGGCACATGCCTAGGTTGCAGGCCATGTCCCCCAGCAACTGCACATTGATGTTTCTCTCTCTCTCTCTTTCTCCCTCCCTTCCCTCTCTAAAAATAAATAAAGAAAATATTTAAAACAAAAAAACCACATGAAACTTTTAAAAATTCATTATAAATTCAAATGATACTAGAAGACTTCCTACCAACATGGAGGCATAGGTAGATACACTTTGCCTCCTCACACAACCAAAAGCAGGACAACAAGAAATTTAAAAACAAAAAATAACCAGAATTGCCAGAAAATAGAACTGTATGGCAGTCTGACAACCAAGGAGTTAAAGAAGAAACATTCATTCAGATGGGTAGGAGGGGCAGAGATGGGCAGCTGGGGCAGGGAGGACTCCTGGCAAGGCAGCAGCTGGTGAACCTGGTGGTCCCACATCAGCATGAGGATAATCCGGGAGGAACAACTGGGGAGTGAGACAGACCACACAAACCAGGGTTACAGCATGGGAAATAAAGCCTCAAAATCTCTGGCTGTAAAAACTTATGGGGATTGCAGTGGCAGAAGAAACTCCCAACCTCACAGGAGAGTTTGTTGGAGAGACCCACAGGGTCCTAGAATGTACATAAACCCACCCACCTGGGAAGTAGTACCAGAGGAGCCCAATTTGCTTGTGGGTAGTGGGGAACATGCCTGAAGGCTGACTGAGAGCCCACAAAGCAACATTGTTCCCTCTCAGACTCCTCTCCCACATACAGCACCACATTGCAGGGACATGAGTTGCCCTGCACTGGCAATACCTAAGGCTCTGCCCCCTTACAACATATCAAGTGCACCAAGACAAAGACATATGGCCCAAATGCAAGAACAGATCAAAATTCCAGAAAAAGGAGCTAAGTGATGAGGAGATAGACAACCTACCTGATACAGAGTTCAAAACATTGGTAATCAGGATGCTCACAGAACTGGTTGAGCTCAGTCACAAAATGAAGGAAGAAATGAAGGCTACCCAAAGTGAAACAAAACAAAACATACAGGGAGTCAACAGTGAAGAGTAGGAAACTGGGACTCACATCAACAATTTGGAACAAAAAGAAGAAATAAACATCCATCTAGAACAGAATGAAGAAACAAGAATTCAAAAAAACAAAACAAAACAGGAGAGGCTGAGGAACACCTGGGGCAACTTCAAGCTCTCTAACATGTGAATCATAGGGGTGTCAGAAGGAGAAAACCAAGAGGAAGAAATTGAAAGTTTATTTGAACAAATAATGAGGGAATACTTTCCCAATCTGGCAAAAGATAGAGACTTCCAGGAAGTCCAGGAAGCCCAGAGAGTCTCAAAGAAATGGCACCCAAGGAGGAACACACTAAGGCACATCATAATTATGTTACCCAAGATTAAAGACCGGGAGAGAATCTTAAAAGCAGTAAGAGTAAAGGAGACAGTTACCTACAAAAAAGTTCCCTTAAGACTATCAGCTGATTTCTCAAAAGAAACCTTACAGGCAGGAAGGGGCTGGAAAAAAGTATGTGAAGTCATGAAAAGCAAAGACCTACATCCAAGATGACTATCCAGCAAAGCTCTCATTTAGAATCAAAGGGCAGATAAAGTGCTTTCTGGATAAGGTCAAATTAAAGGAGTTCATCATCACCAAGCCCTTATTATATGAAATGATAAAGGGACCTACCTAAGAAATACATAAAAATCTATGAACAGTGAAATGACAACAAACTCTCAACTATCAACAACTGAACTTAAAAAACAAAAATAAAAACTAAGCAAACAACTAGAACAGAACCAGGGAAATGGAGATCACATGGAGGGTTTTCAGTGGGGAAAGGGAGGGGAAGAATAGGGAGAGAAGTACAGGGAATAAGAAGCATAATTAGTAGGCATAAAATAGATGGGGAGAGGTTAAGAATAATATAAGAAAAAGAGAAGCCAAAGAACTTCTAAGTACAACCCATGGACATGAACTAGCGGGGTGGGATGCTGGAGGCAGGCTGGTGCAGAGTGATGTGGGGGTAAAGGGGAGAAAAAAATTGGGACTACTATAATAGCATAATCAATAAAATATACTTAGAAATAAAAATAAAATGAAGTAAAAATTGATACTAGAACAATAACTGTCCCTTGTTACTTTTGGAGAATACTGGGAAATAACTCATTACTGTGAAAACTGATAAAGAAAAGGGATGCAGCATTTATCTTGCCTTTTCTGTATGGGCTGTACCTCAATGGCAACTAAATAGTCTTTAAAGGTAACTTCTTTTTAGAGAAGAATTCCAGCTAAATATGAATAAAGAATGCTAGAATCACAATGTCATGGTTTTGCAAAAAGAAACAGAAGTACATTCATTCCATGGGATACTATGTAGCAGTAAGAAGGAAGGATCCAGTGCTGCATGCAACAGCATAGATGAAGCTCAAAGATATATTGTTGAAGTGAAGCAATACAGACACACAAAAAAACACATATTATATGACTACATTTATGTGATGTTTCCAGAACAAGCCAAACTAATCTATGGTGATACCAGTCAGAAGAGCAGTTATTGGCAGGGACATTCACTGGGAGAGGGCACGTGGGGAACCCTTTGGGTACTGAAAATATTCTATATGCTAATCTGACTGGTATTTTACACAGATATATACATATAAAAATGTATCCAAGTACATTTATGATTTATACACTTTATTGTAGCAAGTGATATTTCAATAATAAGTTCTTTTAAAAGCATATCACCACTATTCTTTTTTTCATTGTATTTTTTCTGTTACCACTTAGTCCCCTTATACCACCCTCCCTGCTCCTCACAATCACCACACCGTTGTCCAAGTCCGTGAGTCCTTTTTCCTTTTTTCTTAATCCCCCCTACCCTCCCCCCACTTAGCTGTCATCCTGCCCTGTTATCTATGAGCCTGTCACTATTTCACTTGTTAGTTCAGTTTGTTCATTAGTTCCCACATATGAGTGAAATCATATGGCATTTGACTTACTCTGACTGGCTTATTTCACTTAGCATAATGTCCTTCAGATTCATCCTTACTGTCACAAATGGAAAATTGTCTTCTTTATTACAGCTGAGTAGTATTCCATTGTGTGAATGTCCCATAGTTGTTTTATCTATTTGTCTAGTGATGAATGCTTGAGGTGCTTCCATATCTTGGTGATTGTAAATAGAACTGCGATGAACATAGGGGTGCTTACATTCTATTGAATTTGTGTTTTGGGCTCCTTTGGATATATTCCCAGAAGTGGGGTTACTGGGTCAAACAGAAGATCCATTTTTAAATTTTTGAGGTATCCCCATACTACTTTCCACAGTGGCTGCACCAGTCTGCACTCCTACAAAGAGAGCAAAAGGGTTCCCCTTTCTCCACATCCTCACCAGCACTTGTTTGTTGATTGACTGATGAGAGCCACTCTGACAGGTGTGAGATGATATCTCATTATGGTTTTAATTTCCATTTCTCCAATGCTTAGTGACCCTGACCATCTTTTCATGTGTCTATTGGCCATCTGTATGTCCTCTTTGGAGAAGGGTCTATTCAGATCTTTAGCCCATTTTTGAATTGGCTTGTTTGCATTTTTGGTGTTGAGTATTATAAGTTCTTTATAAATTTTGTATATTAACTCTTTGTCAGATGTATTGGCAAAATGTTCTCCCTTTCTGAGGGTTGTATTTTAATGTTGTTGATGTTTTCCCAAGAAAATTTTACCCTTTGAGACCCTTTTACCCTTGGTCTCAAAGGTGGGTAGATGGACCTGGAGAACATTATGCTAAGTAAAATAAGATAAAGGAGAAAGACAAATACCATATGATTTCACTCTTAGGTGGAATCTAATGAATGAGCTGAACTAACAAGCAAAATGGAGACAGACTCATAGATGGAGAGTAGGATGACAGCAAAGGTCGGGAGGTGAGGGAGTGAAGGGGTTGAGCAAAAAAGGAAAAAGGACTCACGGACGACAGTGTGGTGATTGCTGGGGGGGGGGTATAAGCGGGATAAATGGTAATGGGAAAAATACAACAGAAATCAGTCAATAAACGGAACCACACGGACCTGTGGGACAGTCCCAAAATGTCCAATATTTATGTCATTGGCACCCCAGAGGGAAATCAGAAAGTGCAATACTGAAAGAAATGTGAATAGGTGTTGGCTGAAATTTTCCAACATTTGCTAAAAGACATAACTTCAGAGATTCAAGAAGCTTCGTGCATTCCAAACAGATCTTTATAAATCCCAAGAAATCTACATTCAGACACATCATACTGAAATTTCTGAAAACTAAAAACAGAGAACCAAAATCTTGAAAGAAACCAGAAGGAATGAAGTGTTACCTATAGGAAAAAAAGGATTTGAATAGATGTGTATTTCTTATCAGAAAGAAAGAAGTGGAATGATATTTTTAAAGTGCTGAAATTAAAATGACCCAGGATTTGTGTCCAGAGAGGGAAAAGGGACTTCAGAAATTACGGTGAGATAAAGGCACTCTCAGCTGAAGGAAAACAAAGAGAATTCCTGGACAACAAATTTGCTCTAAAAAAACAAAGGGAGGAAAAATGATAACAAATGTAAAGTTGGAACATAAGGACTGAACACAAATGGTAAATATCTCAGTAAATAACAGACACTTTTTTAAAATCATCAACCTAGGACATGCTCATTGATTTTTGAGACAGGAGAAAGGAGAGGGGGAGAGAGAGAGAGAAACATCAATCAATTGCCTTTCCTATATGTGCCAAACTAGAGATCTCTGGTTCACGCCCTGACCAGGGACCGAATCCCTACCTAGGCAGGTGCCCTAACCAGAATCAAACCCAGAACCTTTTAGTTTACAGGACGACCAGGATGTGGCTCCAACCATGTGAGCCACACTGGCCAGGGCAACAGACTATTCTAATGAGATCTGAAAAAGATGTTGGATGGCTCAAACCAAATGGAAAATTATCTCATGGGTTTTTTTTTTTTTTAACATTTTTTTAAAGATTTTATTTGTTTATTTTTAGAGAGGGAAGGGACAGGGGGGGAGAGAGAGAGAGAGAGAGAGAGAGAGAGAGAGAGACATCAATGTGTGGTTGCTGGGGGACATGGCCTGCAACCTAGGCATGTGCCCTGACTGGGAATCGAACCTGCGATGCCTGGTTCGCAGTCCGCGCTCAATCCACTGAGCTACGCCAGCTCATGGGGTTTTTAATGTAAGTAAACATAATGTTAAGACAACTATAACATAAAGAGGGTGGAGAATAAAGAAGTCTATGTGATGATAGAGTGCCTACCTTCCACTTGGAGTGGTAAAATATTGATTCTAAGTATAATGGGCTGTGAACAGTATGTATATTGTAATCCCTAAAGCTACTGCTATAAAAACTATGCAAAGAGATATTTTCAAACCACAAAAGCTCTCCTCAGTCAGCTAGTGAGCCCTCCCCACAACTGGTTTCTTTACTCTCGATTTTCAGAGAATTTCAAACACCCACTGTACACACCCATCCAATCTACTTTTTATATAGAAGAACAGCAAAACATGACTTCCGTTCCATGTCTCTGTGCTGTAACTCTGCAATAATGTGCAAATGGCATGATACGAAGGTTTCTGATAGCAGCTCCTAATAATTATTTCTGCTTTTGGAATTTTTTAAGCTCATTAATCCTCTGTCCATTTCAGTTTGATTTTCTCAGTTTGTACAATATAAGCATCTTCCTCCCTTTCATCATCCCCCCTTTTGTGTTTTAACATCCTGTACTTCTATACGAGAGGAGACTTAGCCTTGGGTACTTCTTGCTGAAGGTCTACTACTTTGTAAATAAAATCAATGTTCATTTAGAAAATGTAAGTGATATGAACACACCAATTAAAAGATGAATCATTAGAAAGCATTTTTAAAAAGGAGCCTGCCAAACAGATCTCTTAAACGACCAACTGTCTGCTATCTGCAAGAAATTCACTTCAAATACCACAATACTGGTATGTCAAAAGTAAAAAGATGAACAAGGAAGTGTCTTGCAAATACAAATTTTAAAAAAGCTACAGTGAGTATTTATAATGAAGAAGTAAGACTTCATAGCAAAGAAAATTACTAGAGATAAAGAGAGTATTTCATAAGGACAAAAATAACAGTTTACCAAGAAGATCCTAGCATGTATGCACTTAACAAAGCTTCAACACATATGAAGGAAAAGCTGACAGAACTGAAAGGAAAAACAGGTAAATCTTTGGTAAACTTGGAGATCTCAACGTTCTTCTCTCAGTGATCGATATAATCAGTAAATAGAAAATCAGCAAATAGACCACAGAACTGAGCAACACCATCAGGTGGCATTCTAGCACCATGCATCCCAGAAGAGCCAACAGGCTATATCTTGCCTCATTAAATAAAACCTTAACAAATTAAAACTATTGAAATAATAAAACGTGAGATAAACACACTCTCAGGTGAAGGATAACTGACCATTGTAGAATTGGAATAGAAACAAAAAACAAAAAGAGGATTGAAAGAAAATTCTTCAAACTTCTAGAAATCAAACTACACACTTCTAAATAATTTATTGGTCAAAAAGAAAATTCAAGAGGAATCGTAATATATTTTTAACTAAATAATGAAAATGCAGCACATCAACATGTATGGGATCAGCTCATGTCGTGCCTAAAGGGAAATTTATAGCACTAAATATTTATATTAGAAAAGGAGAAAGGTCTCAAGTCAATAATCTAGGTTTCCACTTAAGAAAAAGTAGAAAGGGTAAAGTAGGTCCAAAGAAAGCAGAAGGAATACTACAAATAATAGCAAAAATTGATAGAAGTTGAAAATAAACACAGATAAAAATATGAAGAGATTAAACAGAGAAAACAAACAAAAAGTTGGTTCTTTTAAAAGATCAATAAAATTAATATTTCTACAGCTCACTTCTATGCCTGTCATTTTCTAAAGAAACTTTCTCTTATAGTTTGAACAGCAAGACTACAGATTGGATGAAAACACGGGCAAATTATAGATCTGTAAAAGGACTTGTGACCATTATGATTAGAGAACGAGGTCGATCTCATAAAAGCTAATGTATTAGCTGATCCCACATATATAACGTCCTCAAAAGGACACAACTGCAGAGACAGAGAACAGGTTGGTGGCTGCCAGGGAACAGCGGCAAGGTGGGGAGGAGACGTGACTATAAAGCAGTAGCACGAGAGAATTTCTCTTGGTGAGGGAGCATCCAAATCATAATGGTGGTGGTGGGGTGTGTACACAATTCCACCAAAAAGATCCAACTGCATAGGACACACACAAATGAGCGCATGTAAACACTGGTGGAAACGGATCAAAGTCCGTAGTCTTACAATAGTGCACCCACGTCAGTGCCCTGGTTTTGACAGTGTGCAATTCAAGGGCTCTAAGTACTATAGTGTTTCTGCAACTCCCGGAAAATCTACAATCCTTTCAAATTTAAAAGTTCAGGAGAAAACTAGCAGCAAATGATTGGAAACAGTCCAGTGTCCATCTATAGGGGACTGATGAAGAAACTATAAGATGTGCACACACTGTGTGAAACCATAAAATTAAAAAAAGAAATATATTTGTGAACTGATACAAACAAATGAAAAAGCAAGGTCCAGGGTACTGGGTAGAATGTGCTACCTGCAGCATAAAAAAGAAAGGGAGATAAGAACATACCATAAACAGAGATTTGTTTATTTTTACTCAGTAAAACGGGAAGCACAAACCAGAAGTGAATGAAAAGCTTATCTACAGAGGGTGAGTGGTAACAAGGTTCAGAAGATCGGTATGGGAGCAAGAATTTGCTGAGCAAAATGTTACATAGATTTAAGTTTTTAATGATGTAAATCTCTACATCATCAAGCCCTTCAATTAAATAAAAGGAAGACAACCATAAATTTTAATACAAACAAATAAGTGTAAATTATATCAATTTGATAATATGATCACAGAGAAAAGAATTATTTCAAGATGTAACTTTTGGATGCAATTCTCTGACTATAGTCCTCACTGATCTACATTCTAACAGCAAGAGAAACTGCAAAGAAATCTTAAACTTCCTGCAGTAATTGGGGAATAGAATTTTCAGGAGAAGGCCGAAGTATTGTAATGATATTAACAAAGGGAAAGTTGTTGATAAACAGGCACATAACTTTCAAATGGAAAAATTATTTGAACCTGCACCTCAGTTCTTTAAGCCAAGCACTTTGTAAACATCTCATTCAATTATCAAATGACAGTGTTAACTAGGTACTGTCATTCCACTTTCCAGGGGAAAACTGAGGCAAAGACAAATGAAGTAACTCCCCAAGACCACACAGCAAACCGCAGAGCCAGAATCTGGAACTGCAGTGTGTGGAAGTCCAGAGCCCCTGCTTTCAACTTTAACTGCTATGAAGCCCCAGAAGGGCGCTGAGAGAGGAGGTGGTCACAGCGAGGGCTGATGGGAAAGAAGGAAGGAGGAGGTTTTCCTCTCCAAAGGCAAGACCTACATTATTTGGATCCCAGCCCTTATTAACCTTTCCCTAAGAGCTCTGCACCCCACCTTCATCAGCAGTTCTCCTTAGTTTGTCTCTAGACTGTTCTCCTCGTCTGCTTCCAACTGTATTGAGTTGGAAGTATCCCTGCAAATGTATGTCCACCCAGCACCTCAGAATGTGACCTTGTCTGGAAATAGGGTCTTTGTAGGTGATTCAAGTTAAGGTGAGTTCATACTGGGTTCAGGTGGGTCCTAACCCAATGCTGTCCTTATTAAGAAGAGAAAACACGCACACACACACACACACACACGCAGAGGGGAGAATGCCCTGTGGAAATAAATGGAGGCAGATGGCAATGATATGTGTCCAGACCAAGAGATGTCCCACAGGTTGCTAGAAATCACTGGAGGCTAGGAGAGACGCCTGGAACACACTCTCCTTCAGAGCCTCCAGTAGGAACCATCCCTGCCCACACCTTGATTTTGGACTTCCATCCTTTGTGACTGTGACAGCATGTTGTGTGGAGCCCCTCAACTGTGGAACTTCATCACGGCAGCCCTAGGAAACTAGTATGTCGACTTCCAGGGGCTTCTTCCCACTGACCTCCAAGCAGTCCTCGATCCGTGTGGGCATCTCAGTAATAACTGCCTCTGTGAGCCTCTGGAGGGATCCCATGGTCGCATTAAATAGATCCTGAGGGGAAAAAGGGACTCAAACAAGTGCCAAGCTCTCAGGCCCAGCCCCCCTTCTAGACTCCCTGATCAGAATTCTGGCTGTCTAGGAAGCCCTTGTTGAGCAAGCCTGCTCCAAAATCGCCCCCTACACTCCAAGCGCTACTTACCCACCACTCACTTCAATAGATTCCTCTGTCATTTGCACCAGAGCACAGATGTCTGCCCATTGGGCAGTTTGTCCTGGTGGATTGGGAAATCCCTGACAACATAACTACTACCCCTGGCTGCTCCATCCCCACTCCCCACCTAAGTTCATCTGGGACTCTGCTCCCAGCGTGGGCAGCTTCAGTAAGAGGCCCTGACTCAGAGGTGGCTAACTCCAAGGGGAAGAGGACCACCCTGGCAGCTGGCTGGTAATTGATTCACAAAAGCTAAGAGAGTGGATTTCTCCCTCTCAACCTTTAGTGAACTGAGTGGCCTTGCCCAAAACCTTATAAAGAAAGTAGATAAGCGCCAGGAGTGCTTCTAATGGTAGGCCTGCTGGGAGAACCAAAGCAACATTTGTGATAGATCCAGACCACTAAAACTGAAAAGCAGGGGGAAACAGTAAGAAAGACAGCTTTCCCTGGAAGAAAGGACTGGAAAAAACCCCACCTCAGGGTAGAGCTGTTCTTACTGGGCACTGGAATTCAGAGCCTGCCCCCCACCCCCCACAGGGAAATCCTGTCAAAATACCCTCCTCACCCTACCCAGATTTACCCTGAGGAGAGCCCCATGGGGACACAACCTGAGGAATCTTCCCAC
>PVIA01019330.1:0-10734 GCA_004024845.1 Tonatia bakeri | reverse complement strand
CTGGACTTCCTGGAAGTCTATTTCCCTTGCCAGATTGGGGAAGTTTTCCTTTAATATCTGTTTAAATAAGTTCTCAATTTGTTGCTCTTCCTCTTCCCCTTCTGGTACCCCTATAATTTGGATGTTGGAACGTTTAAAGATGTCCTGGAGGTCCCTAAGCTTCTCCTCATTTTTTTTGAATTCTTGTTTCTTCATTCTTTTCTGTTTGGTTGTTCCTTTCTTCCTTCTGGTCCACTCCATTGATTTGAGTCCCAGTTTTCTTCCCCTCACTATTGTTTCCCTGTGCATTTTCCTTAATTTCTCTTATTGTAGCCTGCATTTGTTCATCTAATTTATGTCCAAAGTCAACCAATTTTGTGAGCATCCTGATCACCAGTGCTTTGAACTGTGTATCTGATAGGTTGGCTACCTCTTGGTCACTTAAAAAAAATGGCTCTGGGGCTTTTAATTCTGTTTGAGCCATCTTTTTAATTTTTTTATTTTCCTTTGGTCTGGTTGCAGCTGTTATGTATGGGCGGTGGAGCCTTAGGCGTTCACCGGGGTGGGGCACCCTAGTCACTGGGTTGTGACGTTCGTTGTATGTGGGGGCAGGGTCTGAGAGGGAACAATGGTGCCTGCTCCACTCTCTCTAGGAGTTCTGTCCCCTTTGGTGCTTCCCACAAGCAAATTGGGCCCTTCTGGTGCTGGCTCCTGGGTGGGTGGGCTTGTGCACTTTCTCGGACTCTGTGGGTTTCCCTGAGGAGCCTCTTGTGAGGCTGAGAGATTCTCCCGGCCTCAACCCCCACAGGTGTTTTCAGTCGGTGCTCTTAGGCTTTGTTTCCTGGTGCTGGGTACCTGGGTGGCTTGGTCTGTGTTGCTGCCCATTTTTGCTTAGTTTGTCTGTGCGAGAATGTGTGGCTGCGGACAGCCAGCTGCCTTGCGCACCTCACTGGGTCTGCTCGTTGCCTCCTGCTCCCAGGGTCTGCCACTGGTCCGCCAGCCGCCCCTGCACTTCTGGGGTCCGCCAACTGCCGTCTGCGCCCTGTGCACCCACGTCTGCCAGCCACTGCTTTTTCCTGCTCGGACCCCCTCGACCCCTCTCCGTACATAGGCCTCCGATTCCGCCCCTCCTTACCGGTCTGGATGTAGAGTAGTCAGACTTCCGTTCACTTCTCTCTGTTCTGGTTGTTTCTTGTTTCTCAATTTTTGTTGTCCTTAGTTTTGGTTGCGTGAGGAGGAACAGTGCGACTACCTATGCCTCCATCTTGGCCGGAAGTCTTTTTTTTTTAAATTTTAATTGTTGTTCAAGTACAATTTTCTGCCCTTTACCCCCATCCCAGCCCACCCCCCAGCCCTACCCACCTCCTTCCCATCTCCACCCCACCTTGTTATTGTCCATGTGTCCTTTATACTAGTTTCTTCAAACCCTTCCCCCCTTCCCCTGAAATTCCCTCCCCTCTCCCCTCTGATTACTGTCCATATGACCTTACCTTTAACAGGAATCTAATGAACAAAACAAATAAACAAGCAAAATATAACCAAAAACACTGAAATTGAGAACAGGCTGTCAGTTTTTAAAATTTGTTGTGGTTTGTTTTATGGCACAGGACATGGTCTAACAGTCTGTGTTCCATGGGCACTTGAAAAGAATGTGTATTCTTTTGTTGTTGGATAGAGTGTTTTATAAATGTCAAATTTGATCCTATTGGTTGAGGGTCTTGTTGAGTTCTTCTATATGGTTGCTGATTTTCTCCAGGAGGTCTATCCCAATTCCTCACTCAGCCTTCTCTGACATCACCCCAGCAGGGTGGTTTGCAGAACCTAGTTACAGTTTAGCAAGGGTGGCAATTTATGTTTTCAACTCTTCCTTTGCAGATGGGGTTGGGAATCGGGCCACATTTGTTTCTTATGGTATTTGTCTGGAGTAGAGCAGTTCTTACCTAAAATGGTCTGTCTTGCAAGTCTACCTCCTTTTCTGGTCCTTTGGTTAGAGAAACAGGCTTTTTTGTTTTTGTTTCTTGTCTTGCACCTGTTGGTATTTCCAGGTTGCAAGCTTTTTAAGCTTTGACTTTGGGATGTATGAGGCAAAACAGAAATTCTAGGAACTTACTGCCATGTCATTTCTTGAGTCCTGAGTACTCTTGCTGATATACCTTCTTTTCTTCACCTTTCAGAATCACTCTCTGTGTGTGTTTTTTAAAAATTATGATAATCAGGGGGTTTAGCTGTACTTAGTGTTTAGTTTCACTTAGTGAGAGGGATAGGGAAAAGTATATCTACTCCATCTTCCCAAAAGCAGAAGTCCTAATTTATGCCTTTAAAATATTGCATAATTTTATAGAGTATGACTTTGAAGATTTTAACTGTTTTCCTATTTGATGAATATAGGTTGTTTCTAAATTTTGATGGCTGGTATTCCAAGAAATATCAATTCAATAAACATTTCTGTACATGCAATAGATATTTTAGGATAGACGCTAAGAAGTGGAGTTGCTGGGTAATGGGGATGTGTATTTTACACACTAATAGATGTTGCCAAATTCCTATCTACAATGGCTATACTCCACCTAGCAGTCTATGAGAGTAGCAGTTTTGCTCACCTCAATGCCAACACTTGATGTAATCAAATTTTGAATTACCGATGTGATGTGTGAAAGATGGTATCTGATGATTGCTTTCATTTGTCTTTCTTTGATTACTAGCTGCTGAACATTTTTTCAAATGTCTATTGGCCATTTGGAGCTCTCCTTTTGAAATGAGTGACCATATTTTTTTGCCATATTTCTTTAGAGTTTTTGCCTTTTTATGGATTTACATAAATCATATATTAATTTTTATATGATATATATTGAAAATAATATATTTATTCCAGATTATCATTTAGGTTTTTGCACTTTATTGATGATGTCTTTTGTCTAAGAAGTTTTTTTGATGTAGAGTCAAATTTATCAACCATTCTTTCATGAGTTTTGTGTTGTTTATGTGTGTTGTGACCAAAGTCACAAATATTATACATCTACATGTTTCTCATTGTGGTTACAGGTATGTTTTATTTTGCATATTTAGTTGTTTGGGATATCCAGAATGTGTGTGCATGCATGTAGTATAAAGTAGGGATATAATTAATGTTTTTCCAAATGGAAAGCTAATTGTTCCAACACTATTTATTGAATAGACAATAGCACTGGCTTGTAAATGCCACTTGTGTTATTTATTTAATATCTTTACATGATCTGGTTTGGGAGCTCTCTGTTCCTTTTCACTCGTGTACTTATCTATTTCTGTGCCAATACCACACCCTATTAATTATTATAGATTTGATACCTGTATAAAAATAACCCTTCATTGTCCTTCCCCCAAAATTGTTTTAGCTTTTGTTGTATATATTCTCTTTTATATGGATGTTCAAATCAGTTTGTCAGGTTCTAAAAATTCCTATAGAGATTTGATCAAGATGGCAATGTCTTTATATATTAATTTAGAGAGAATTGACACCTTTTCTTCTTTTCTCCACACAATTTTTCCTCCTTCACAAAGGACACTGTAGCCCACATAAAAGATATTTAGGGGCTAAAGAACCCATACAAGTCCCTCCTGCCACGTTTGTTTCTATGTATTTGTGAAAGGCAGTGCTTTAGGCTCCAAGGTAAATCTAGGGGTAGGCAAAAGTAGGTCAAATAACCGTCATCATTACCTAAAAGATAAATCATAAGCAAGAATATGAAATAATACCAATAATAATGACAATACAAATAAATAATACAATAATTAATACATAAATAGTAATATCAGAATAAACTCTGTTTTGCATACTCACAACTATAAACCTACTTTTCCCCACCCCTGTATTTATTGTTTTTATTTTAACTTTTATTGAATACATTGGGGTGACATTGGTTAATAAAATTATATAGATCTCAGAAGTACAATTCTATAATACATCATCTGTATATTGAACCCACCCTTGTATTTATTAGAAACATGGGCTATTGGCACTGGGTCTATTGTTTCAGTGATTCTTCCAAAGTGGGGGAAACTGTTTTTCTGATCAGAAAAAAAAAAAAACAGAACAAAACAAAACTCTGGCTTGATAACATTTTTCTGGACTTCAAGGAAGACAATGAGGAGTGGATGAAACAGATAAGCAGCATATGGTAACATTAGGAGACAGTAGGATGATGATTTTCTAGTCACGTGGGACCAGGACGACAGCAAGTATGAATGGTGGAGGATGGGAAGTACCAGAAATTAAAGGTAGCCCCCTACTTCATGCTGGTGTCTATGGGATGGGGTCCTGAGGGACTATGGGAGCACCCAGTAGGGTGTTCTCATCAGTTGTGTCCATCTATATATGGTATGTAGGGGAAAAAGGGCTGGGTTGGTAGCTGGGCCTATTGGGCCTGATATTCTGGATAGGCCATAGTGTGGATTTGGAGGTGGATCTACCTACCTTTGGGTCCACTGCCAATGTAATACTCCCCAGCTCTGTGGAGTTTCTGTCTTGTTGGGGGTTCTGATAATTTACCCTTGTATAAGAATGGCCCATTCTCTCACAATAGAGCCATGATGCCTGCCCAGTAGTGTATTCATTCAGTGTTACTAACTGGCAGCAGGTACTCACCTCCAGTTGCACAGTTCCTGATGCTTGACCTCAGGGTGGGGCTGCCAGAGCAGCTCAACCTACCCACTCAGGGGCTGCAGCAAACTGGGAGTCCAGAAATATATTCAGTAACATTAGGCTGCCTTGGAGTTTAGCTGGAGCCCTCTAAACTTTTCTAAAGAAGGAAGTGGAGCTGGTTTAGGTGTTCTTTGGCATGCGCAGATGCTGTCTGGACAAGTAGCTCTGTCCTTACTGATGACAGGACAGACATTGCTCCTCTCCTGAGGTGAGAGGTCATGGTTTCCAAGCAAGAGTGGGGCCTGAACCACTAGCACCACTAATGGATCTTAGCTTCTAAGAAGTAGGACAAAAGATCACTCTAATAAAAAAGGCAAAATTGAGTGTAGTAGCCTTTTTAAAATCCAATCTATCATTAAGGCTTTTCTCTCCCAGATATCTCTTGGATCTCTGTACCTTTCATTTTTTTCCCATTTTCATGACTGATGTAGACTTTATTGAGCGCTACTGAACTACCACAGGCACCATACCTCTGATTTATTTTCCTTTGGTGCATCTTCCTAACTCAAAGCTCTGATCTTGTCTCTGCTCCATGATAAAGCATCTTTACAGAATCAAGCCCAATACCCATGTGACTTTCATCTTAAATGCCATTTATAGTTTTCGTTTTCTTTCCAAAATGGTGAATGTTTATTATAGTGCTTGACTTTCAAAGTCCTCTATGATGTGGTCCAACCTCACTTCCTGTGTATGCGCATGTGCGCATGCCCTGCTGTGGCTAGGAGCACAATGCACTTGATGCTGTGGAAGGCCCACTTTGAACTTTCGAGCTAGATATAACCGGTTAATCTTGTCCCTCCTCTAGTTCTTCTTTCTTGACCCTGGCCTTCACTTCACCTTTCTCTCGTCCCCCACTCTTGTTCAGCCTGTGTCACAAAATGACCCGTTTTCGAAGTTAATGGTGAAGAGTCAATGAGAATGGAAGTGACCCGGACTCCAGCGCCTGAAGCTTCCACCATGCGGGGGTTCAGGCCTAGGAAGGCCTGGGCTAGGGGAGCAAGGTGCTGTTGCACTACTTCCATCTGGGGCCACCTAGGGACTGCTTTCTGTGCACAGAGCAGCTCCGCTGACTTGGTGTGTCACCCGGAGCACGCAGAGGCAGAGGCGGTGAGGACGTGCGGGTGGCTGGTGCTGGCGCAACCTGCGGTGAGTCACGGTCCCTCAGCACTGCCGAAACAGGCCCCGCCCGCGCGCCTCACCCAACCCTGCATCACAGTGCAGCCAGCCCAGCTCCCGGCAGAGGACGCTGCAGTGCAGCGGTTCCAGCTGCCAAAGGCAGGCACTATCTCTAGTTTGCAGGGAAAGATCCCGGGGCCCGGGGTGGGAATGCATTGGGAATATCTCTGCAGTCCCAGTGGCGGCTTTGATTTTAACAAAACGCTTGTTTTTAACACAGAAAATATGTGTTAACTCAAAATGATCGCTTCATATACAGGGCGATGGTCTGACAGGACTCTAATGAAGAGTCCCTCTTCTTACTCACCCCAAGCTTTTAAGCAGGGACATGGGAAGCTGGCGACTTCCCCACTCTCCCCAGAGAGAGCCCCTGATAGGGTAGGTCTCCTCTTTCTAAAATAGATCTGCCTAGGGACCTTGATTTTCTACCCTCTGACACTTCCCACCCAAGGTGATGGAGGTAAAGATTTAAGCTGACTGCAGTGAAGGGCAGCAGTAAACATTCTAGCTATTAGGGGACCAGGGTTTCAGTGGAGGCTCCATCTCGAAGTTGCTTTATAACTTTGGCCATTTCATTATTCACTCATTAAGAAGACATTTCCCTTTGTCTGCAAGGCACTGACTGTGGGGAAAGGGAGGAGGCCAAACCCATGAACAGACAATTACCTCGATCTTAAAACAGCTTATACCTCACACAGGGCCCCACACATAGGTGATCCATAAATATGTACTGAATGAATAAATACTATGATTTAATCTCTACACCCTAGACAAGGGATTTTTGGCCACCGATGCATCTTAGGTGCCTAGAAAAGTGCCTGACACACAGTAGTTGCTCAATGATTTGTCAAATGAGTGATAAAGGAATACATTGAGTGTTTCATGAGCACAGAAGCACCTAACCCCCAAAAGCAGTGATGTTTGAACCAAGCCTTGAGAAACAGTGAGTATTAGGTAGGCATATAGGGCCACAGGGGAGGACAATGCAGACAGAGAGAAGAGCCTGTGCCCAGTGTCATCACCTCTCTGTGCCTCAATTCCCTCCTATAAGAAGAAAAGGACAAGGATGGTCCTGTAATGTCTTAGAATCTCTTAGAATTCAG
This sequence comes from Tonatia bakeri, assembly GCA_004024845.1. Classification (NCBI taxonomy): domain Eukaryota; kingdom Metazoa; phylum Chordata; class Mammalia; order Chiroptera; family Phyllostomidae; genus Tonatia; species Tonatia bakeri. Next base: position 3,798 of record PVIA01019330.1, on the reverse strand, counting down.
TTATGCAGTGTAGGGCCTGACCAATGTTGGACAGCCTTGTAGTCCAAGAGATTCAGGTTTTGACTTTTGACTCAGTCTGGCTTCATAATAATTAAGGCTTGATGATCTTAGTCACCTCTTTTCCATCCCCTTGCTCTACCTTTATCCTTGGAAATCTCCCTCCAATCCCCAGACAATAAATTAGACACCACAAAAGTCAGCACTTATTTGTATATTGCCATGATTTTTCTTTGTATTAATTTGGCTTTTGAAAGAAAACCTTTGTTAATTACAAATTTTTTAACTAAGGTTAATTATGGGCAAAACAGAAAAGCACAAAGAAGAAAAAAAACACCCATACTTTTCACTATTTGATGTAGTTCCTTAAAGACTGGTTATGTCTTTATTAACACACACACACACACACACACACAAGCTCATTACAACCACGTGGTCACAGATGGCTGTCATACGTATTAGTCTCATATTCCGAATGAAAGCATGAGCTGGGGGCAGTTCTTGCATATCCTCTTGTAGTTGCATCTCTGATGGAAAGAGATGTAGACTAGGACCCCCAAACTCTGATTCTTTAGCCAGCTGTAGACCATCATACTATGTCCTCAAAGACCATACTACTAAGGGGACTTTTAATTTTGAGGCAGGGTTCTGGCCCTAAACCACTATGTGGCCTCCTGGCCCTGCCTGTTGAGCTAGAGTTAGTCTACATTACATAGGGGCCACTGGGCCTCCTTTGGTCCAGATCAGAGACAGTGTTAAACAGCTTTCTGCAGGGCATGTGGAAGGGCTGCTTGGAAACTTGCTTCCATATCTGGCTGAAGGGGATCACACAAATAAATCCATGACCCTAACTTACTCAGTTTCCCTAGTCGCTCCCATTAAGAGTTCCATCCCCAGCACAGTGACCTCTTTTTGTGTCCTTTTTGTTGTTCAGTACATGATCCATAGACCAGTGTCATGGACCTCTAAATGACGGTTGTATATTAAAGTATAAGGAGCAAAGTGTAAATTCTGTTTCAGAAGATCTAGGATGGAACCTGAAATTCTTCATTTTCTAGCAAGCTCCCAGGTATTAGAAATGTAGCTGGTCATGACCCACACTTTGAGTGGCAAAGATGTACAAGTTTCTTTTGCCCTCCCTTGTTCTCTCTGACTGAAAGTGATAGTGCAGAAGAGGTCCTGAGTGTTCCCAGAGGTTAGAATGTATAGACACATACATGCACATGCACACAGGCACAGTTGAAGGCCATGTCTTGGGCGTTGAGTGAATGTTTGATGAGTGAATACATGAAATCGAGGAGTGAAAAGACTTAAGTCTATACTCCCACCCCTCCAATTGCTTGCCATTTCAGTGGCGATATCATCAGCTTCTTAGTTACCAGATGGATTTGGTTCCTCATCCATTTTTGCCTTGGCTTTGTCTTTCCTTTCTCAGTGCTTCTATTGTCATTCAGATACTTTTTATCTATCCCCTGCCTTCAAGTCTCTGGTCCCTTTCCTCTCCAGTCTACTAATAAGCCTCTGCAGCTCTACACCAGGCCTTGAAAAAATATTTCCAGAATCTTTATTTTCGGCTCTGAACCTCTTTTACTACCTTTGTGTGTCTAGGTCTTGGAAACAATATCTGGTTTTCCTGATGGCCCTGTTAGAGCCTGCCACTTAGCTTCCTTAGCACAATGCCCCCATTTGATCTGAAATGCTGCCTCTGTGACCTGACCTGCCTTGCCTTTGCACTCACCTGCTTTTGCATTCCAGCCTGGTTACAGTGCCCCAGACCCCTGCTTGACCTGCAGGGGAAGTCAAACATGGCAGCCTGGTTCTCTATTCATGTATTTCTATTACTTTATATAGCTTGTCTTCATAAGTATACTCTGAACTCTTAGAGGGCAGGACTCTCTGAGTCTTTTTCCTCTCTTTATCCTTTGCCATGCCAGCATCTTCCTTCATTCAGTCATTTATTTCTCAAAGACTGAATGTCCATTCCTTGCCAGATCTGATACCAGGTGGTGGGGCAGCAGAGGGGAGTCAGACATGGTCTAGTATATTCTAAGAGATTCAAGGCAGAGAATCTCTTATTGAACAGAGAAGTTCAATAACATGAAACTGGCAAACTGATATTGGGCTCAGGCCAGTGGAAATATTTGCGAAAATGGTTGGTGACAAGGTCTGCCCATGCCTAGAACAGATAAGGAGGGAATTCTGGCTGGTAAATACTGGAGGCCAACCTTAGGGGCCTTGGGGAACAGTGGGAGAAGGAGATGGAACATTGTCTGCTTTTTTCAAAATGAGCACATAGAAAGGGAAATAGCAATTATGGTCTTGACAAAAACAGTATTTCCAGTTGTTACCCAAAACAATAGGATTTGGTGGTGTAATTCTCAGAAGCGAGTGATGTAATGTGAATAGCACTGAACTAAACTTCTTTCTAGAACTCAAATTCCATGACCCTTTGACCTGGGTCGCAGTGCCTCTTGCTCTTTATCAGACATTGGCTGGTTCCTTTCCCCTAGAGTAGCCTGTTTCTTCTTCTCTGACATGGAAGGATGTGGAGCAAGGTGGTACATGAGGAACTTGGAGCTATGTACTCTAAGCTTCCTCTGAGCTCTTGACATTCTTGGTATGTGACAAGACGACATGCAGGGAGTAGGAAGGCTTAATCAGCAGAGCAGACTAGAGTCAGGGAGGTGCATTAGGAGTGTAGAAGCAGAGGATCTGCCCCCAGGACAGCCATGTGGTCTGGAGAGGGGCTGATGGATTGGTGACATATTTAGGAGGAAATGGAACTGACAAGAATTGTCAACTTACCAGATGGTAGGTAGATAAAAATAGAAATGAAAGAAGATGGAGATTTAACTCTAACCCAGGAGGACTGAGTGAGAACAACCTGGGTCCCAGCCTCCTGCAAGAAAACTGCCATGTGACCTTAGACAAGTTCTTACCTCTTTTTTTCACATTTTTAGAAGATTTTATTTATTTATTTTTAGGGAGAGTGGAAGGGAGGGAGAAAGAGAGAAACATCGATGTGTGGTTGCCTGTCACGTGGCCCCTGCTAGGGAGCTGACCCACAACCCAGGATGTGCCATGACTGGGAATTGAACTGGTGACCCTTTGGTTCACAGCCGTCACTCAATCCAGTGAGCTACACCAGCCAGGGTTCCTTTTTATCACATTTTTTAATTGTTGTTCAAGTACAGTTGTCTCCATTTTACCCTCACCATTCAACCTCACCCCAGCCATCCCTACTTCCCACCCTTGATCCTACCCCCCTTTGGTTTTGTCCATGTGTCCTTTATACATGTTCCTGAAAACCTTTCCCTTTTTCTCTCCCATTATCCTCTTCCCCCTCCCATCTTCTTTTTTTTATTCTTTATTTTATTGATTATGCAATTACAATTGTCCCATTTTCCCCCTTCACTCCCCTCCACCTTGCCCACCCACATTCCCCCCTTTAGTTCATGTCCATGTGTCATAAGTTCTTTAGTGTCCACATGTCTCATACTATTCTTACCCTCCCCCTGTCTATTTTCTACCTACTGTCTATGCTACTTATCCTCTATATCTTTTCCCCCTCCCTCTTCCTCCCACTTCCCTGTTGCTAACCGTCCATTTGATGACTTTTTTTTTACTGTTCATATTTTTAATCTTCTTTTTCTTAGGTAAGTCCCTTTAACATTTCATATAATAAGGGCTTGGTGATGATGAACTCCTTTAACTTGGCCTTGTCTGAGAAGCACTTTATCTGCCCTTCCATTCTAAATGAAAGCTTTGCTGGATAGAGCAATCTGGGATGTAGGTCCTTGC
>PVIA01019329.1:0-10744 GCA_004024845.1 Tonatia bakeri | reverse complement strand
CTTTGTAGGTAACTGTCTCCTTTCTTCTTACTGCTTTTAAGTTTCTCTCCTTAACTTTAATCTTGGCTAATGTACTGATGATGTGCCTTGGTGTGTTCCTCCTTGGGTCCAACTTCTTTGGGACTCTCTGAGCTTCCTGGACTTCCTGGAAGTCTGTTTCCTTTGCCAGATTGGGGAAGTTCTCCTTCATTATTTGTTCAAATAAGTTTCCAATTTCTTGCTCTTCCTCTTCTCCTTCTGGTACCTCTATGATTTGGATGTTGGAACATTTAAAGATGTCCTGGAGGTTCCTAAGCCTGTCCTCATTTTTTTGAGTTCTTGTTTCTTCATTCTGTTCTGGTTGAATGTTTATTTCTTCCTTCTGGTACAAACCATTGATATGAGTCCCAGTTTTCTTTCCGTCACTGTTGGTTCCCTGTACATTTTCCTTTATTTCACTTAGTATAGCCTTCATTTTTTCATCTAATTTGTGACCACATTCAATCAGTTCTGTGAGCATCCTGATTACTAGTGTTTTGAACTGTGCATCTGATAGGCTGGCTATCTCTTCATCACTTAGTTGCATTTTTTTCTGAAGCTTTGATCTGTTCTTTCATTTGTGCCATTTTTTTTTTGTCTTGGCACCCCTGTTACATATAAGGGGCAGAGCCTTAGGTGTGCACCAGGGCAGGGCAACCCACATCATTGTGTTGTGACACTGTCAGTGAGGGAGGGGTCTGAGAGGGAACAGTGCTGCTTGTTCTCCTCTCTGCCAGTTTTCAGTCACTTACCCCACTGCCCAGAATTAATTTGGGCCCTTCTGGTGCTGATTCTTGGGTGGGTGAGCTTCTGTATGTTCTAGGATGCTGTGAGTCTCTCCAGCAAACTCTCCTTTGAGGCTGGGAGTTCCTCCTACCACCTCAACCCCCACAGGGGTTTTCAGTCAGAGGCTTTGAGGCTTTATTTCCCCAAGCTGGACCTCTGGGTTGTGTGGTCTGTCTTGTTCCTGAATCGTTCCTCCTGGTTTATCTGCACACGAATGTGGGACCACCTAGTCTGCCAGCCACTGCCTTGCCCGCTTCGCTCCTCCAGACGCTGCCTTGCTGCAAGTCCTCTCCGCCCAGTTGCCTATCTCTACCCCTCCTACCAGTCTGGATGAATGTTTCTTCTTCAACTCCTTGGCTTTTGGACTCCTATACAGTTCGTTTTTCTGTCAGTTCTGGTTGTTTTTTGTTTTTAAGTTTGTTGTTGTCCTTCTTTTGGTTGTGCAAGGATGCATGGTGTGATTACCTATGCTCCCTCTTGGCTGGGAGTCCCTCATTATTTTTTTTAATTGGCATTTGAGATAGAATATTTTCTTCTCTGTTCCTAAACCATTTTTTGCATTGTCTTTTCTGTGAGTTGCCTTTTCATGTCCTTCCCACTAATGGAAAGTTCTTTTCTTTCTTATCTGATCACACTATTACTCAGCTCCCTCCTCCAGTGTATTTTTAGCAAACCAGATCTGCTTTAAGTTCTCCTTTCCTTTTATTCGAGCTTCTCTGCTCCCCTCTTCCTCCTCTACCAATTTGAATTTTCAGATGATTCTTAATAACCCTAACACTCATGCTTTGTTTCTGCCCTAGGAAGAAAAATCATATATGTCTATGATGGTAATATACCTTGTACTAGTATAAAATATTGTGTAAAATAAACTATTTTTGTCGTTTTCAGTTCTTTTTTTTTTGTTTCTATGTTTTATTCTCGTTTTCAGTTCTTTTTAATTCCTGAAAACTTTTCCCCCCCTTCTAAATCTTCTGCAAACCCTCTACATTCTGCTGTGGGCTTAGATTTTGGGAGCAAAAGCCAAGAAGTCTTGCCTTTTAGATGTGACCCAAACTTCCTTGAGGGCAAGAACTTTCCAAGCTGGTTGGCTGCTTGCTTGGGCAAAGGAAAGACGGCGGGGGGAGGGAGAGTGTATAAAAATCCATGACTTAAAGCAAAAAACTGACTTAACCACATATGTATAAACATAGAAACAGTTCTGGAAGAAGCTGAATCCCAAACTTGTCTGTGGTTAACTTGGGGAGGGAATTTTTTTTAACTGAAAAAAGTTTTATTGTATTTTTTCTATTACCATTTAGTCCCGTTATATTGCCTCCACCCCCCCCCACAATCACCACAGTGTTGTCCATGTCCATGAGTCTTTTTTCCTTTTTGCTCAATCCCTCCACCCCAACCCTCCCCACTGAGCTGTCATCCTGCTCTCCATCTCTGAGTCTGTCCCTATTTTCCTTGTTAGTGAAGTTTGTTCAGTAGATTCCACATTTGAGTGAAATTGTGTGGTGTTTATCTTTCTCTGACTGGCTTATTTCATTTAACATAATGTTCTCCAGGTTCATATGTGCTGTTGAAAAGAGTAAAATTTTCTTTTCTTTTTTTAATGACTGAGTATTCCATCAAGCAAATATCCCATAGTTGTTTTATCTACTCACTTACTGAAGGACACTTGGGCTGCTTCTATATCTTGGCTATTGTAAATAATGCTACAATGAACATAAGGGTGCTTATGTTCTTTCAAATTAGTATTTTGGGTTCCTTTGAATAAATTCTCAGAAGTGGGGCTCAATGGGTCAAAAGGCAGATCCACTTTAATTTTTTTGAGGCATTTCCCTACTGCTGGGGAGGGGATTTTGTTATTTTCTTTGTAAAAATTCTTTTAAAGTTGAGATTATGTGTGGTTTTTACTTTCTTTCCCCCCTCTCAGACATCTCCATCCTCTTAATAATCTTTCATTAAAAAATCTATAGGAAAATGATAACATGGTAAAATTCTAAGAGTAACAAAATATATGTGTGTGTGTGTGTGTATGTGTATAATGAAAATAAAGTTTCTTTTTTACCTGCATCCCCAAAGGCAGTTACTACGACCACTTACATATGTTCCAGACGTGTTCTGTGTATAATCTGTCTCTTGTCTATCTGTCTCTGTCTCTCTCTATCTCTGATATCTCTCTCCATCTCTCTTTCTCATCCTTGAGTCTTTTTAACACTAGTGGGTGTATAACGCTCAGACTTTTATGCCCCCAACAGTGTCTCTTGGAAATTTTTTAACATAAGAGCTCATAAAACACCTCATTTTTAAAAATGGCTTTGTAATATTCTTACATGGAAGCTCTGTAATAAAACAAACTCTTTCCCATTGACTGGGGAAAATTATTTCCTGTTTTTTGCTACTACAAATAGTAACAAAAAGAAATCTCAGATTTCTTGATCAAACATTTCAGATTTGAAGTTGCGTCCATGACAAATTCTTAAAACTAGGAGCCCTGGGTGAAAGGTTTCTTTTTTTCATTTACATTTTAAATTTTGGGTTGCTATTTCATAATTTTCTTTCAAAGAAATTGTATCAACATGTGCACATACCAATAATGTATGCAGGTGTCTGTGTTTATACTTCCTTTAAAGCTAGTGTCTTGCCAAGCTTTTTAATCTTCATTGGTCTGATAAAGGAACACTGATATCTCACTGTGTTTCCTTAATCAATGGCAAGGTTGAGCATCTCTTTATATGTTTATGAACCACTTGAATTTTATTTCTTGCAAACTACCTATTTTTGTCCTTTGTCAACTTTGTTTTGCTGTTGGGTTATTGGTCTTTCTCTGATTCGTATTAAAGAGGTGTTTTTACATTAGGAAAACTACCCCATGCTTTGTTACACGCATGAATATTCTTTCTAATTTATGACTTGTCTTTTGATTTTACATCTTTTTTCTCCTATGGAAATTTAAATTTCTTTACTATTAAAATTTATCAATCTTTTATCACTTCTCAGATTTGTGTGTCTTTTAGAAAGCCTTCCCCTTTTTCAAGATTGTAACATTTCCCCCATTTTCTAGTATTATAATTGTTTTATTTCTTTTGTTTTGGTTTTGTTTTATTTCTTTTTTTACTTCAATATTTTTGCTCTACCTGGAATTAATTGATACAAGGAATGAGGTAGGAGCCCAACCTTTAACATCTGAATGGCTCCCCAGGTCTCCTAAAACCCTTTATTGATGCATCCATCTTCTCCCCACTTACTTGAAATGACTCTCATCTCACATAGTGGCTCAGTGATACGAATCCAGCAGATGGTCTTGGCTAACCAAACACTGAGATTCTGGCCAGTTCTTCATTTTACTTGCTGATGTTGTCTTTCAGAAGGGAGAGGAAGTAGCTAGAGGAACTGTAGCCTTGGCCCAATTCTGGCCAACCAGGCAGAACAAACTGGTAAGGGGAAGCGACAAGAAGCCTGGTAGAAAGTGGCTGTGTCATTCTAGACAGCCTGTCTACTCCTACCACTTTGGTTAACCCCCAACTCCATCCAGCCCAGTTGGAAACATCCCTTGTGGTCAGCATCCCTGACAACCTGGCTCTGTCACTAGCAATAGGAAGACTAACAAGCTGTTTCCCAAACATGCTGTCCTCTCTCTTGCCTGCACTTCTCTGCATATGCTCTTCCCTTCTCCTGCAGCACATCCTCACTTCTTTACCTAGCTAACTTTTTGTCGTCCTTCACATCCCAGTTTAGAGGTTGCCTCCAATGGGAAGCCTTCCCAGATATCCTAAGCTAGAGACTCTATAGTACCTCCTATTCCCTTCACAGTCTTTATCTAAGACTGTTGGAATAGGGATGGGAAAGCCACACACATTCCAGGGGACTGATGGCCTGGGATAAATTCCAAGCAAACATTTCTCAAAGTCTATATTTCTCATAGACCAGAACTGGCTGCATAATTTGTGGGGCCCAGAGCAAAACAAAATTGAGGGGTCCTTTGTTCAACAGTTACAAATTTTAAGATAACAGCAGAACATTAAACTAAGTCCAGGCCCCTTCCAAGAGAGCTGAGTCTTTTGAGACTGCAGAGGGTGCATGCATGTTGTAGTGAGTATAGAATGTTGTCTTCCACTGAAGATATGTCCACGTCTTAATACAGGACCCCTGTAAGTGTGACTGTATTTGGAAAGAGAATCTTTACAGATGCAACTAAGTTAAAGATCTTAGAGGTGAAGGGGCCACCTGGATTATATGGGTGGACTTACAATCCAAGGACACATGTCCTTCTAAGAGAAACAGGGGAGATGAGACAGACAGAAGAGGAGAAGGTGATGTGAGATGGAGGCAGAGATGGGAGTGATGTGGCTACCAATCAGTGAAGCCAAGAATGCTGAAAGCCCCCAGAATGTGGGAGAAGCAAGGATGGGTTCTCGCCTACAGGCCCCAGAGGAAGTATCGTTCTGCCAGCACAGTGCCTTGAACCTTCTGGCCTCCAGGACTAAGAGAGAATAAATTTCTGTTATTTTAGCCAACCAGTTGAGCTGATCTGTTATGGCAGCCACAGGAAACTAACACATATGAAGCCAGCTCTGCTAAGACATTTGTTAAAACCCTGAAGAAAGGAAAGGCTCCCTTTTGAGGGGGTTTACTGAGCCTGTAAGACTGTTCTCTGAGCTGCCAGGGCCACTGCATGGTCACAACCTGGCTTCAAATGAAACCAGCCCGGGAAAGCAGAGCCAAGAGATGAAAGAGACAGTGATTTCTAAAGACTCTGTTGGAGAACCTGGATCAAACTGTGCCTGAAGATGACAAGATCTAGCCATGGATATTTTAGTTACATGAGTCTAAAATTTCTGAAAATATAAAATACTTCCTTAATTCAGTTTAAATTCAGGAATTCAGCTTTTGTCACTTGCAATGGAAAGAATCCTAATTAGTATTCAAATTTCAGACACTTCAGGAAAAAAGTTATCCAGAATTTCATACAATGAGGCTTGGAAAGGAAGCTAGCCCAAGAAGTTTGGGAAATGTTTACAATCACAGATAAGGACAAAGAGGAGGAGGCACCTAACAAATTGCAATGACTGTATGAGGGGCTCTCCAGTGAGGGCATGTCTGAAAGATAAAGAGAAGGACAAGCAACCAATGACACAAACGAGGCAATACGTAAATTGCTAACAGGAGTGCCAGAAATTCTAGAGTAGTTTCAGAGCTTACACTGCTCATAGCCAAAGACCACAAGAATTCCTTCTTCATTTCAGAGTGTAATGTCAAAGGAGAGGAAGACTGCCTGATGCTGTGTCATATGGATGGAGGAAGACAGTGAACTTGACTATTCACACACCTCGTATTAGTGGAATCAAACAGTATTTGTCATTTTGTGATTAGCTTACTTTACTTGTCCTCAAGGTTCATCCATGTTGTAGTATGTGTTAGGATTTCCTTCCTTTTAAAATATGAGTAATCTACTGTTTGTATGTAACACATTTTGTATATCTATTCATCTATTGATAAACATTTAGATTGCCTCCACTTCTTTTTTAAAAAAAATTATTATTGTTCAACTTACTTCTTGACTATTCTGAATATGGCTGTGCAAAACATCACTTTGATACCTTGTTTTCAATTTTTTTGATACATACTTATATGTATAATTTCTGGAGTATAGAGTAACTCTATTTTTAATTTTAAGGGAAACTTCATGCTGTTTTCCACAGTGGTTGTACCATTCTGCATTCCCACCAACAGTGCACAAGGCTTCCAATTTCTCTACATCCTCAGCAACACTTGTTATTTTCTATTTTTTTTAAAGAATGGCTATCCTAATGAGTGTAATACAATATCTCATTGTACTTTTGGTTTGTGTTTTTTCTGATGATTAGTGATGTTGAACATCTTTTCACAGGCTTTTTGTATGCCATTTGTATGTCATTTTCAGAGAAATATCTATTCAAGTATTTTTTCCCTTCTTAAATTCAGGTTTTTTTTTATTACTTATAGTTAAGCTGTAGTACACACACACACACACACACACACACACACACACACACACATTCTGGATATTAACCCTTTACCAGGTAGATGATTTGCAAACATTTTCTCCTACCCTATAGGTTGCCTTTTCATTCTATTGATTGTGTCCTTCAATGCACATAAGTTTTCAAGTTTAATGCAGCCCCAGGCATATTTAGTTTTATAAAAACTGCTATCCCCCTTTCCAGAGTGGCTGTACCTTTTTATATTCCCACCAGCAAAGTATGGATGATCCTGTTTCTCTGCATTCTTATGAGCATTTGGTGTTATCATTATATTTAAATTTTAGCCATTCTGTTATGTGTGTGGTAATATATCATTCTGGTTTTAATTAGCACTTCCCTCATGGCTAATGAACATATTTTCATGTGCTTATTTGTCATATGTACGTCCTCTTCCATGAAATGTCTGTTGATGTCTTTTGCCCATTTTCTAATTGGGTTGTTTGTTTTTTCTCGCTGAGTTTTGAGTGTTTTTTAAACAATATTTTCTAGATACTAGTCCTTTATGGGTTATGTGGTTTGCAAATATTTTCTCCCAGTCTATAGTTTGTAGTTTCACTCTTTTAACAAGATCTTTCCCATTTTTAATTTTCATGAGGTCCAATTTACCAGATTTTTCTTGCTTTTGGTGTCATATCTAATGGCTATATCATACACCCCCTCTATTATTTTCTTGTTCTAGAGAATCATCACTTTCATTATTTCAGAAAAATCTTGTTCACTCTGTGGGGTTTGTTGGAATGGAGGCTAACAATGGTGTCATCAGTCAGAATGCTCTGTCTCCCTGGCCAGAGAGATTGGTTCAGGCACAGTTGGCTCTCCCGAGCTGGACCATCAGCATCATTCCTGACACTTTTGCAAGACCTTTAGAGAAGGATGCTGTTTACTTCTCCATGTGGAGAGACTGTCTGAGAAGATGAGCAGAACCAAAGGGTGGAGAGAAAGGGTTCCAGTCCTGTCGTGTGAGCTGATGAATGCAGGTGTGTCTGAAGCCAATTCCCTTTTGATGTTTCAATGATAAGGGCCATGAACTCCACACCTCCACTCACCCCCACCAAGCTGGTTTAAATTGGGATCATGAGACTCAAGAGTCCTGGGTAATATCGCAGTCTATATGTATTACTCCTCCTCTCTCCTATTGATTTCGCTCTTCAGCTCACTACAGTCTGCTCTTCACCTTACCAAACCACTGACACTGCTCTTGCTAAGGTGACCACTGACAAAATTTCATGGTCTCCTTTTAGCCCTGCCAATTCTGATCCTCTCTGCCATATATAACATTAATTAAAATCCTTCCTTCCTAATATTTCTATGATATCTTTGTCTTCTTTTTCTTTCTTGGGTCCCTCAGGGCTATAATACTAGATAATGACTTTTAAACATCAGAGCCCATGAAAGGCACCATCACACAAGTTATATCATTACACAGAGCTTAAACCTTACATCTTCTTCACATGCTGTGCATTTTATACTCCCTCCTTAACTATGTATGTGTGTGTGTTTGGATTTTTGGATCCAGAACTGAGCAATGCTTGTCCTTTAATAAACCCTACAATATATTAAGGATGTTTAAGTCTGCATTTGATTTTTGGGTGGTCAAACCTCACAGTTGGCTTATTTTAGGCTTGCAATCAGTCAGGGCTTCTTCACAAAAACTTTTTTTATATCCACCCAATTTGGGATGTCTGGCTGTGGATGAGCCATCTTTTGTTGTCTGAGAACTGATCTGCCCTCTCTTAATGCTTCAATTGATATGCAAAGGTAATATAATGCCAATTTGACTATCTTAAACAGAAAGGAAAATTAATCACCTCACATAACAAGAACTTCCCAGACATCAGCTCCCTGGGACTAGCAAATTCACTGGGTCAATGTCATCATTGAGAATCCTTCTCATTTGCCATCCTTAGGCTAGCATTCTTTATGGTCCCAACATGGCTAGAATATTAGGCATCCCTGTGATAGGTTGTAAAGAAGGCTACACTATTTTTGTTTTAAGCTATTCCCGTCAAACAAGAGATGTACTCATTTCTCCAGGTAATCAGGGCTTAGCAGTGTTGGCTTCCTTTGGTCAATGGGGCAATAGTAATTTGATACATAAAGACGCTTGAAAAATGCTTGCACATTGGAATTCCCCCCATCCCTTGCTGTTTGGAACTTGAGACACTAGATAATGAAGCTTGGGCTACTTTACTGATAGAACAGAAATGAGCCTCCCTCACCCCCCAGCTAACTTCCTCTAGATCAACTAGCTTGTTAACTGTCTGCCATGCTAATGAGGCCAATCTAGACCATCCAGCTTTAGCTGAGTGGCCTGTATCAAAAGAATCACATGGCCAACCCACAAAATCACCAGAATAATAAGGATTCTATATTAAGTCATTAGATGTGGGGGTGGTTTGTTATGCCACAAGCTAATTGATAAAATCACATACAGACACAGGAACATACAGTAAAGGGGAGAGTGGCTATCTTGACACTGTATCTGTTTTAGCTCTGAGAAATGTTTCCTTATGCATCATTGGTTAGAACTGCAGCAATGTCTATTCCTAAACCCCTCATGTTTGGTTTGGAAAAGCCCTGAGGCCATGCAGAGAAGAGTAAGTAGACTGCTATCTCCTAAACAGTGCTCTGCCGAAAAACCAGAGCCCTTCTGTCTTTTTTGGCAGAGCCCCACTTGGAGGAGGGATAATGACTAAAAAAGCAATGGGTTTTCTGTAGGCATCTAGCAGACATCTACTGTAGATGGGCCCCCAGCAATTGCATTTCCTGATTTTCCTTAACTTTCCCACCTTCAATATGACTGCTTAGGCTAGGGTTGCACTGGGGAAAAGACTAGTCAATGAGAATCTCTGTCTGGGTGTTTAGAATTGAGAAGATGTGCTAACACCTGTGGGGGATGAAAACTGTATCAGGTACACTGAGGGGATGGAGGAGGCTCTTTTTACAAGTGTGTGTGTGTGTGTGTGTGTGTGTGAGAGAGAGAGAGAGAGAGAGAGAGAGAGAGAATCTAGTTACATTTTTCTGTTTTCTAGCCCTAGTCTCTCCTAGGACCTGGCTATACTGCTGCTCTTGGTGCGTGAGCCACTTCTGTAATTCTTACAGTAATTTTTCCTTCATTTGCTTGAGCTAGCCCTAATGAGCTCTGTTACTCACAGGAAAACTGTTTTAAACACATTGTTCTCATGCAAAGATGCCCAGTGTTACTCATAATAAGGTAAATGCAAATTAAAATTACACTCAGATACTATTGATCACTTACCAGATTGGCAAAAGAAAAATGTTTACCAGCTTCTTTGGTAAAGCTGTGGTAAGGCACTGGCATCATGACTGGTGTGAGGGCAAGAGGTCACACAGCCCTTGTGGAGGGCAAGCTGGCAACATCTATCAACCTTGGAAATGCACTTATCCTTTGACCTCACAGTTCTTAGTTCTGGGATTTATTTTGCAGATGCACTACTGTGGGGAGAAAATGATGCGTGTACAAGATCATTTACTGTAGCACAATTTGTCTTAGTAAAAGTTTGGAAACAATCCAAGTGTTCACCCCTGAGGCATTGGTTTAACTGTCTAGACACCTCCCGATTCAGAATACAGTGTAGCTTTAAAAATTAATGGAGTTCTCTGTGCTCTAATACGGAAAGGCTTCCAGAGAGATTTTTTAAAATATATTTTATTGGTTATGCTATTACACTTGTTCCATTTCTCGCCTTTATTCCCCTCTGCCCTGCATACCCCTTCCCACCCCATTCCCCCCTTTAGTTCATGTCCATGGGTCATATATATAAGTTCTCTGGCTTCTACATTTCCTATACTGTTCTTATCCTCTACCTACCATTTATGCTACTTATTCTCTGTACCTTTTCCCCCTCTCTCTCCACCCACTCCCCTGCTGACAACCCTCCCTGTGATCTCCATTTCTGTGATTCTCT
>PVIA01019328.1:0-10746 GCA_004024845.1 Tonatia bakeri | reverse complement strand
AATCCCATCATTTATGGGATCAAGACCAAGCAAATTCAAGAGCAGGCAGTTCACATGTTTTTCCCAAAGCAGAAATAACTTTGGAAGAGGATCAGAGTTTTCAGCACCTGTAGCTGTTCATGATGAGGTCTTTGGAAGTGGTGGGTAGAAACATTAGTGGTAAACTGGAAGAGTAGGAAGTAGCTCAGAAATTGTGTTTCTGAAGCAAGTTCATCAAGAATGTTATAGGGTATGCATATTCAACTGTCAATGCAAGAGGGAGGAAAGAAGCAGGAGGGGGAGAGAGAGAGAAAGTTTGCCTAAGCAAACTTTCTACAGCTTCACTAGCACCTCCTACTGTTTTCTTTCTTACTAATTTAAAAATACTTCTAAGGACTTATTTTAAGGACAAACCTTTGAAAATTTCTAAGATGCATTTCCATACCTATTATCTTACTGAGGACATATTATCTTTTGTGTATTAATTAGCATTTTTAGCCCTTAAATTCTTAATTTTTACTGACAACTAAAAAGTAAGCAGTTAACATTCTTTAGATTGGCTAATTTATGAATTTATTTCATAACATCTAGAAGCACAGCATAATGTTTACAATTATTTATAATTTTTCAGAAACATGTTTTTGAAATAAAGTACATTAACTAACAGATTCACATTTATCTTTTAGTTTTTCTTAGTATGAAGTCAAAAGTTTGTAAACTTAGACTCTTCTAGCAATTAATGCTTCAGTATTTTTTGTTATTTGTTAATACTAGACATTTAATAATTTTGAGTTACTAAGTAGACTCAGAAAACCATTTAAGTACATATAGAATATGGTTGTTGCTAATAATTTAACCAAAAAAACCTTTTATATCTCATTTACATTTTTTATTTTACTTGATTATAAAACTGTTTAAATTACTTATGAAAATTTTATCATT
Source organism: Tonatia bakeri (assembly GCA_004024845.1). Taxonomy (NCBI): domain Eukaryota; kingdom Metazoa; phylum Chordata; class Mammalia; order Chiroptera; family Phyllostomidae; genus Tonatia; species Tonatia bakeri. The sequence continues at coordinate 9,825 of PVIA01019328.1, read as the reverse complement.
TCAAGTTATTTTTAAAAATATATTTTTAAAAGATTTATTTATTTTTAGAATCATAGACATGGAAATAAAGAATAAACTGACAGTGATCAGATGGGTGGGGGTAGGAGGATAATGGGGGGAAGAGAGGAAAGGGGCAAGAGAAGGAACATGAATAGAGGATTCATGGGCAGGGACAATGGGGGGAGCATTGACTGTGAGAAGGGTGTGTGGGACAGGGGAGAACAAAGGGGAAAAAGGTGGGACAAGTATAACTGAATAACAATAATTAAAAATTTATTTTTAGAGGAAGGAAAGGAGGGAGAAAGAGAGGCATCAGTCAGTTGTCTCTTGTATGTGTGCCAACTAATAGGAGACCAAACCCAAAACTCAGGCATGTGCCCTGACTGCATGGAAGCAGCAGCCTTTTTCTTTGTGGGATGATGGACAGCCAACTGAGCCACACAAGTCAGGGACCAAGTTGTATTTTTGATTACAAATTTTGCAACAAATGTGACATGAACTTATTTGACTAATAAACCCAAGTAGAATAAAAGTATTATTTAATGTTGGTGATTTTAAAGATATGACTGTTTAACTAAACCAAACTCAAACTAGCTTTAATAGTAAATATTTTATTAGATGATGTGATTCTGAAACAATTTGGGTTAGTTTTTGTTATATTTTTTAGAATTCTCATATGAATAATTATTTAAACCAATTTAATATTAAAAATTAGCAATATCATTCAGTAGTAGAAAGAAATATGCTGTATCTATAAGATACATACATAGACATACATAAACATGCAGATAAACATAAACAGGGATCTCATATCTTTCATTTTAAAATGCTAACTTTTCTGTACAGATCTGCCAACACCATTTATTGAAGAAGTTATTTTTACTCCATTTTGTGCTCCTGTCCCCTTTGTGAAATATTGATTGAGCATGGAGATGTGGGTTTATTACTGGACTCTCTATTCTGTTCCATTGATCTATGTGTCTGTTCTTATGCTAGTGCCAGACTATTTTGATTACATGGCCTCATAATATAGTTTTATATCAGGTATTGTGATCCCTCCAACTTTGTTCTTTCTCAAGATTGCTGAGGCTATTCAAGGTAATTTTTGGTTCCATATAAAGTTTTGAAATATTTGTTCAAAATCTGTGAAGTATGTCATTGGTATTTTAATAGGGATTGTGTTGAATGTATAGATAGTTTTGGGTAGTATGGGCATTTTAATGATGTTAATTCTTCAAACCCATGAGCGCAGTATATCCTTCCATTTATTTGTATCTTTGTAATTTCTTTCTTCAGTGTTCTGTCGTTTTCCGAGTCCAGGTCTTTTACCTCCTTGGTTAACTTCATTCCTAGGTACTTTATTTTTCTTGTTACTGTAGTAAATGGCATTTCCTCCCTAATTTCTGTTTCTGATATTTCACCATTGGTATACAAAAGTGGCTTTGATTTCTGAATCTTGACTTTGTATCCCACTGTTTTTCCAAAATCACTTCTTAGGTCTAGTAGTTTTTTGGTGGAGACTGTAGGATTTCTATGTAGACTATCATGTCATTTGCAAATAATGACAGTTTTATTTCCTCATTTCCAATTCAGATGCCTTTTACTTCTCTTTTCTTGCCTGATCACTGTGGCTAGGACTTCTAATTCCTTGTTGAATAAAACTGGTGAAAGTGGACATCCCTGTCTTGTTCCTGATCTTAGGGGAAAGCTTTTAGTTTTTGCCCATTGAGTATGATGTTGGCTGCAGGTTTCTCATACTTGGCCTTTATTATGTTGAGGTATGCTCCCTCTACTTCCACTTTGCTGAGTGTTTTTATCATAAATGGGTGCTGTATTTTACTGAATGCCTTTCCAGCATCTATTGATTTGATCACATCATTTTTGTCTTTCATTTTGTTTATATGGGTATTATGTTTATTGGTTTGCAAATATTATACCATCCTTGCAACCCTGGGAAGAATCTCACTTGATCATGGTGTATGATCTCTTTAATGTATTGCTGGATCCAGACTGCCAATATTTTGTTGAGTATTTCAGCATCTATGTTCACCAGTGATATTGGCCTGTAGTTTTCTTTGTTGTGTCTTTACATGGCTTAGGAATGCTGTCCTCATAGAAAGAGTTTGGGAGTCTTTCCTCTTTTTGAATTTTTTTGAGTAGTTTGAGGAGGATAGAAATTAGCTCTTCTTTAAAGGTTTGGTTGAATTTGCCTGTGAAGCTATCTGGTCCAGGGCTTTTGTGCACTGGGAGTTTTTTAATTACTGATTCAATTCACTAGTTGTTATCAGTCTATTCAGGTTTTCTTCTTCTTCTAGACTACCAACTTATACCATACCCCAAAATAAAGTCAAGATGGTTAAAGTACTTAAATAGAAGCCATGACACCATAAAAGTCCTACAGGAAAACATAGGCAGTAAAAGTTCAAATATCCCATGCAGCAATATATTCACTGGTATAACTTTTAAAAAAATTTTATTTATTTATTTTTATTTTATTAATTATACTGTTACAGTTGTCCCATTTTCCCCCTTCACTCCCCTCCACCCTGCCCACCTCCTCCCACCCACATTCCCCCCTTTAGTTCATGTCCATGTGTCATAAGTTCTTTAGTGTCTACATTTCCCATACTATTCTTGCCCTCCCCCTGTCTATTTTCTACCTATCACCTATGCTACTTATTCTCTGTATCTTTTCCCCCTCTCTCCTCTTCCCACTGCCCTGTTGCTAACCCTCCATGTGATCTCCATTTCTGTAGTTCTGTTCCTGTTCTGGTTGTTTGCTTAGTTTGCTTTTGTTTTAGGTATGGTTGTTACTAACTGTGAGTTTGAAGTCGTTTTTTACTGTTCATATTTTTAATCTTCATTTTCTTAGGTAAGTCCCTTTAACATTTCCTATAATAAGGACTTGGTGATGATGAACTCCTTTAACTTGGCCTTATCTGAGAAGCACTTTATCTGCCCTTCCATTCTAAATGAAAACTTTGCTGGAGAGAGCAACCTGGGATGTAGGTCCTTGGCTTTCATGACTTGGAATACTTCTTTCCAGCCTCTTCTTGCCAGCAAGGTGTCTTTCGAGAAATCAGCTGACAGTCTGTTGGGAACTCCTTGTAGGTAACTGTACCCTTATCTCTTGTTGCTTCTAGAATTCTCTCTTTCATTTTTACCTTGGCTAATATAATTATGATGTGCCTTGGCATGTTACTCCTTGGGTCCAACCTCTTTGGGACTTACTGAGCTTCCTGGACTTCCTGGAAGTCTATTTCCTTTGCCAGATTGGGGAAGTTCTCCTTTATTATTTGTTCAAATAACTTTTCCACTTGTTTTTCCTCTTCCCCTTCTGGTACCCCTGTAATTCAGATGTTGGGACATTTAAAGATGTCTTGTAGGTCCCTAAGCCTCTCCTCATTTTCTTGAATTCTTGTTTCTTCATTCTTTTCTGTTTGGTTGTTCCTTTCTTCCTTCTGGTCCACTCCATTGATTTGAGTCCCAGTTTTCTTCCCCTCACTATTATTTCCCTGTGTGTTTTCCTTCATTTCTCTTATTGTAGCCTGCATTTGTTCATCTAATTTATGACCAAAGTCAACCAATTCTGTGAGCATCCTGATCACCAGTGCTTTGAACTGTGCATCTGATAGTTCGGCTATCTCTTGGTCACTTAAAAAAATTGGTTCTGAGGCTTTTAATCCTTTTGAGCCATCTTTTTTATTTTTTATTTTCCTTTGGTCTGGTTGCGGCTGTTAAGTATGGGTGGCAGAGCCTTAGGTGTTCACCAAGGCGGGGCAACCCAGTCACTGGGTTATGATGTTGTACGTGGGAGCGGGGTCTGAGAGGGAACAATGGCGCCTGCTCCACTCTCTCTAGGTCTTCCATTCCCTTTGCCGCTTCACACAAGCAAATTGGACCCTTCTGGTGCTGGCTTCTAGGTGGGTGGGTTTGTGTACATTTTTCGGACTCTGTGGGTTTCCCCGAGGAGCCTCCTGTGAGGCTGAGAGAATCTCCCGGCCTCAGCTCCCACAGGTGTTTTCAGTGGGTGCTCTTAGGCTTTGTTTCCCTGCACTGGGGCCCTGGGCCACGCGGTCTGTGTCGCTGCCCATTTTCACTTAGTTTGCTCGTGAATGTGTGGCTGCGGACCGCCAGCTGCCTTGTGCGCCTCACTGGGTCTGCTTGTTGCCTCCTGCGCCCAGGGTCTGCCACCATCTGCCAGCCACCCCTGCGCTTCTGGGGTCCGCCAACTGCCATCTGTGCCCTGCACACCCGCGTCTGCCAGTCACTGCTTTTTCCTGCCGGGACCCCTTGACCCCTCTCTGTAGGCCTCCGACTCCACTCCTCCTTACCGGTCTGGATGTAAGGTAGTCAGACTTCTGTTCAGTTCATTTCTCTCTGTTCTGGTTGTTTCTTGTTTCTTAATTTTTGTTGTCCTTAGTTTTCGTTGCGTGAGGAGGCACAGTGCGACTACCTATGCCTCCATCTTGGCTGGAAGTCTTCACTGGCATAACTGTTAAGGCAAGGGAAATGAAAGAAAGTATAAACAAATGGGACTACATTAAACTAAAGAGCTTCTGCATGACAAAAGAAAACATCATCAAAATGAAAAGAATTCCAACCGCATGGGAAAACATATTTACTAATGATAACTTAGACAAGGGTTTGATCTCCAAAATATAAAAGGAACTCATATGTCTCAACATTAGGAAGACAAAAAATCAAATAAAAAAATTAGCAAAAGACCTGAACAGACACTTCTATAAGGAGGACATACAGAGGGCTCAGAGACATATGAGAGAATGCTCAATCTTACTAGCTACCAGAAATATGAAAATGAAAACAACAGTGAGACACTACCTCATACTGTTCAGAATGGCCATCATTAACAAATCAATAAACAACAAGTTCTGGTGAGGCTGTGGAGAAAACGGAACCCTAGTGCATTGTTGGTGGGAATCCAGACTGGGGCAGCCACTGTGGAAAGGAGTATGGAATTTCCCTTAAAAAACTACAAATGCGACTGCCAGTTTGACCCAGCAATTCCACCACTGCAATTATACCCTATGAATCCTGAAACACCAATTCAAAAGAACCGATGCATTCCTATGTTCATAGCAGCATTATTTACTATCGCCAAGTGCAGGAAACAGTCTATGTGCCCATCTGTAAATGACTGGATGAAAAACCTGTGGTACATTTGCACAATAGAATTTACAAAAAGAAAGAAGGAGCTTCTACCCTTCATGACAGCATGGATGGAACTGGAGAGTATTATGTTAAGTGAAATAAACCAGGCAGCAAAGACAAGTACCATATGATCTCACCTATAAATGGAATGTAATGAACAAAACAAACTACCAAACAAAATAGGACCAGAGGCAGGGAAACAAAGAACAGATTGATAGTGACTGGAGGGGAGAAAGGGGGAGGAGAAAGGGGAAAAGAAGGGGAAGGGTCTAATTTGTATAAATGACCCATGGACACGGACAATAGAGTGGGGATTTACTGAGTGAGCAGGTGGGGGGTGGTTAAGGCAGTGCAGAGCAACTGGGGAGAAATTGGTACAACTGTAATAGAGCAACAATAAAAAAAGTTTAGGCGATCCTTAAAGGAACCTGGAAGTATATCTGTAGGAAGAGAAGGGGGATATTCTTAGTCCTACTTTATGCCAGGGATTTTGCTAGTTGCTTTGGTGAGAAGATATAACAATATAAAAGCTGTATAGTCTTTAATGTCAAAATAAAAAATCTATAAACCCTATATTCTTTGATGTTGTCCTGTCTAATAAAAATTATATTGTTAAAAAAGTGGTAGCTTTTATGTCCCATGTACAGCACAAAACTCAGAGGAGAACCTGAATCTAAATTATGTTTCTGGCAGATGGACTAGGATAAGATTCTGATCAGGTGACTAAAGGTTTGCATGCTACAAGATTATCTTTAAAACCATTTTTAAGAATTTAATTTAAATTTATTACCTTTTTATATTTGTTCAGTTACAGTTTTCCTGCATTTTCCCCATTGCTCCCCTCTACCTCCTCGGGTATGCCCACCCATCAACTCCCACAAAGAATCCCTCCCCTCCCATTGTCCATGCACATGAGTTCTCTATTCATGTTCTTCGACTTGCCCCTTCCTTTTCTTCCCCCCATTATTTCTCTCTCTCATCCCCTGTGGTCACTGTCACTTTGTTCTTTATTTCCATGTCTTTGGTTTTAATTTATAACCAGCTATGGAATGCATTTGATTGTCTTGAAGAGGCCTAAGATCCACTCTTTCAAGGGTGACCCTTAAGGTGAACTTGTCAACAAACATAAACCACAGAAAATGGAAAGCAAGAGTGCACAATAAAATTGGAAAGCTCAACACTGGCTTGTGTGGCACAGTTGGTTGGGCATCATACTGCAAAGTGAAAGGTTGCCAGTTCGATCCCTGGTCAGGACACATGCCTGGGTAGTTGGTTCAGTCTCTGGTCAGGGTGTATGCATGAGGCATCTGATTGATGTTTCTCTCTCACAATGATGTTTCTCTGTGCGTCTCTTTCTCCCTATTCTTGCCCCTCTCTAGAATCAGTAAAAGAAAAATTATTAAAGATAAAGTTGGAAAACTCAGAAGGTAAAAAGAGTGGCTTCAGAACAGCTGGATTTAAAATGGCAGATATTTCTTGAGTAAGATGCTGCCAGCCTGAAGTCTGAGCACAAGGTGGTAGTTTCCACATGTCTGGAGACAAAGAATATGGGGGAGGAGAAGAAACCTCAGATGCCATTTTACTTACTTTCAAGCCAATATATGTGGTACATAAAAACCAAGATAGAATAACACACAAACAGGACAATAAATTGAGTAACTGCTTAACTAAACCTTAGATAAACAGGGGCTCTTTCTTCTCTCAAAGGTAAATAAGTGGTGCCAAAAGAGTGTGGAGTGCAATGTGGTGGGTGAAGCAGGTTCCAGGCAGCTGAGCCCCTAGACAATCAGTTCTAAGTCTCCCCTCAGGGTTGGCTGCTAGGGCCCACACCCCACTGAGGGTTACAGTGCCTTGGGGAGGTGGCCAGGAGACCATCTGCTCATAAAGAGGCAATGGTGGTGAGGCGAGAGAGTTGGTCTGAATTAATAACAGATCATCTTCTCTTTTCCTGTTTTTATTAGATTCTGGTACCATTGCCTTCTTCTTAGGTTCTGTCCACTGCACCTTGACCTCATATTTCTGTTGAATCACTTGCCAATGCAGTTCAATTCTGAAGGTTGCATCCGATGGGTTATCCTGAGGTATTGAACTGGAATGTTTTATTCTCTTAGTTATAGACCCAAATTTCCAAAATACAAACACAGAACTACAAATATAACAAATACACTTAACACAATCAACCTAAAACAAAGAAACAAATGGGTAGAATCCAACAATCCTACTCTCAGAAGGAGGCTCTTAACTAAATTAAAAATGCAGAGGGGTTTGTCCCAAGGAAAGAACTTACCCTAAACAAAGCCTTCATAGCCGAAAGTCAAAGACATTTTCTTATTCCAAATGAGCAATGTGTCAAGGGAGACAGTGCCTGCCAGGGAAAGTCCCTCTGGACACTCCAGGGGAAAATGGCCTTAATATCTGCACTGGACTCATTGAAGGGAAACCCTCTGGAGCTGGTCTGCTATGAGGACCAGCTCCCGTCTGGCTCCTCAAATTCCCTAAATTGTTATCACATAGTGGACAATACTTTGAACATCCAAAACTCAAAATATCAGAATTTCAGTAGAGAAAGTTTTGATCAAGGAATCATTAACCAAGAAAATGGGAAACTCAAATCCATGTTTCAAGCCCTTTTCTCTTAGTACTGTTTGTATGATTTTTAGGTATGCATTGGGCAAGAGATGAACAAATTGGGCACTTTAGAGGAAAAGAAGGCAAGGACTGCTAACAGTGATCACAGCACTCCAAATGTGGGAAATGTTCTAGGTACTTTACAAAGAAGCAGTAACTGAGTGCTCACATACTCTGTAAGGAAGTCAGCACCACAGACTGCATTTTTCAGATGAGCAAATCAGAGCTCATAATGAAGGGTGCTGGAGAAGTGATTTGATTAAGAACTTTCAGAAAACAAAACCCTAGAAAAAAACCAACAAACAGATTTTTGTCCATCCCTTTAAAGCAATTTTATTGCTCATTTTGTATGGTATATTAATGAGAAACTTTTCTTTAATAAGAAAGGATTACATTACATTTTTGAACTTTTAAATGTCTTTACTTTTAAATTTTATGTCTTTTAATAATGACAACACCAATAGAACTCATTACTAACATCAAGGAATTAATATTCCAATTAGTAGTTTACCAAATGAAATGAAATGAAAGAACTTAATGAAAAGCAAAGATGTATTCTTTTTTCTGGTGTGGCATGGGTTTACACTCTAAGCCACTTGGTTTTGCATTATTCAAGCCTTATGAATTACATGGAGGAAAGCATTCTCTCCCCTTTCAAATTTTATTAAAGCTTTCATTGTGTTCATTGATTTAAACATGGGGACCATTGTTCAAAAGTAAATCCAAGGATATTTCCTATTAGTAAATGAAATATTTTTCATGGTAACAGTTATCAGTGGCACCAAAATGTGTGATTTACAGAGGAAAATGGAGCTGAGGTTGTTGGACATAGGTAAATAAATTTACATTCTACCTATTCCAGTAGATTTCTGTTAACACAATCGTCTCTTTATCCACAGAGTACAGGCAGGTTGGATCATGGTGAGTATGGAGGGATCAACTAGCATGATAGTTTCTGAGAAGACTGGAACTTAGAGAAGGGTGATGGGGTGTATAGGTGTAGTATGAGACAGACCAGAGAATGTTGGGGTTGAAATGACAGAAATTTTGAGGAGAAGAGAGAGAAGGAGAATTTTAAAATCACTCTCAGTTTTTATATTTTACCACATGTGTCCAGGTCCACAATATGTATGTGGCAGTGCTGGTGGTAGGGTGGTAATTGCTTCTTTCCTGGTAGTGTTTTCTTATGGATTCCATGTTGTGTAAGGTAAGCCCCTCCCTCAGCTGCTGGTCGATATTCAGGATCATGACTGAGAGGGGTGGAAAAAGTCAGTTGAGATTATATTTTAAAAAATCAGAGGAATGCAAACTGGAAGGTTTTGTAGGTACTGTTGAGAGCTCTTCTGAAGACAGTAATGTTTTGCCCAGTGAGCATTATTTTTGCCAGAATCCATTTAGAAGAAAGTTAGAGAAGGTTGTTAATTGACTTCCTGTCTGTTTGAAGAAAGACAAGGCATATATGACAGAGAGAGAGAGGTGCAAAATTTCTTGGGTGTGTAAAGAGTGATTGCAGTGAAGGATTACAAAATCTAAGCTGTAGAAAGGAGATGAAAGAAGGAAATAGACTGGATTAAGTAGACTGTTCAACAGCGCTCATACTTAACTGGTCCCTTATAGTTTTTTTTTTTTTTAAAAAAGAAGATTGGGAAATTGGAATTTTAAAGCTGGTTTATTTGTTGTTCTGGGTTTTGTTCTGTTGGAAGAGTTCTGAATGCAACTATAGAAGTTGGTGATTCTGGTAGGGCATAGACTAAGTGAGTGAGGGAAGAGGTGAAAACACTGAATATTTTTGGTGTTGGGTGTTTGTGGAAGTTGCCAAGATTGACGACAGACAGTGTAAGGAAGCCTGAGAATCAGGAGCTAAATTCACCACTAAAAATCATGGAGCGGGGAGAATGGGTTGGATCAGGATTTAGGTAAACATACTGAAAGAACAGTTTCCAGGAGGAAGTACACCACCAGTATTAGTATTTTTGCTAAAGGGGTGGGAAGTTATGTTTGAAAGTTGTACTGGTGACTCCCAAT
>PVIA01019327.1:0-10747 GCA_004024845.1 Tonatia bakeri | reverse complement strand
TTTTTTTTTTACTGTTCATATTTTTAATCTTCTTTTTCTTAGGTAAGTCCCTTTAACATTTCATATAGTAAGGGCTTGGGGATGATGAACTCTTTTACCTTGGCCTTGTCTGAGAAGCACTTATCTGCCCTTCCATTCTAAATGAAAGCTTTGCTGGATAGAGCAATCTGGGATGTAGGTCCTTGCTTTTCAAGACTTGGAATACTTCTTTCCAGCCCCTTCTTGCCTGTAAGGTTTCTTTTGAGAAATCAGCTGACATTCTGATGGGAACTCCTTTGTAGGTTACTGTCTCCTTGTCTCTTGCTGCTTCTAGAATTCTCTCCTTCATTTTTACCTTGGCTAATGTAATTATGATGTGCCTTGGCGTGTTCCTCCTTGGGTCCAACCTCTTTGGGACTCTCTGAGCTTCCTGGACTTCCTGAAAGTCTATTTCCCTTGCCAGATTGGGGTTTTCCTTTAATATGTGTTTAAATAAGTTCTCAATTTGTTGCTCTTCCTCTTCCCCTTCTGGTACCCCTATAATTCGGATGTTGGAACGTTTAAAGGTGTCCTGGAGGTCCCTAAGCCTCTCCTCATTTGTTTGAATTCTTGCTTCTTCATTCTTTTCTGTTTGGTTGTTCCTTTCTTCCTTCTGGTCCACTCCATTGATTTGAGTCCCAGATTTCTTCCCCTCACTATTATGTCCCTGTTCATTTTCCTTCATTTCTCTTATCATAGCCTGCATTTGTTCATCTAATTTATGTCCAAAGTCAACCAATTCTGTGAGCTTCCTGATCACCAGTGCTTTGAACTGTGCATCTGATAATTCTGCTATCTCTTGGTCACTTAAAAAAATTGGTTCTGGGACTTTCAAATCTGTTTGAGCCATCTTTTTTATTTTCCTTTGGTTTGGTTGCGGCTGTTTCCTAAGGGCGGCGGAGCCTTAGGTGTTCACCAGGGCGGAGCACCGCAGTCGCTGGGTTGTGACGTTTTATGTGGGGGCGGGGTCTGAGAGGGAACAATGGCGCCTGCTCCACTCTCTCTAGGACTTCCGTCCCCTCCACTGTCTCCCACAAGCAAATTGGGCCCTTCCTGTGCTGGATCCCAGGCGGTGGGCTGGTGCACTTTCTCGGACTCTGTGGGTTTCCCCGAGAAGTCCCCTGTGAGGCTGAGAGAGTCTCCCGGCCTCAGTTCCCCGCCGGGGCTCTTAAGCTTTGAAATGTGGAGGCTCTGCCCGTTTTCGCTTAGTTTGTGCAAACCTGTGGCTGCAGACAGCCAGCTGCCTTGCGTCCCTCACTGGGTCTGCTAGTCACGCCCAGGGTCCGCCACCAGTCCATCCGCTGCCGTCTGCGCCCTGCGCACCTGCGCCTGCCAGCCAGTGTTTCTTCCCGCTGGGACCCCTCGACCCCTGTCCGCAGGCCTCCGACTCCACCGCTCCTTACTGGTCTGGATGTCCTGGAGCCCGACTTCTGTTCAATTAATTTCTCTCTGTTCTGGTTGATTCCTGTTTCTCAATTTTTGTTGTCTTTAATTTTGGTTGTGCGAGGAAGCACAATGCGACTGCCTATGCCTCCATCTTGGCCGGAACTCTCTGTAGGCATAGTCTTATGAAGAGCTTTCTACCCAAGAAACATCAAACAGCCCTGTCATTACAGAGAAGAAATCACAATGCTTGTGCATGTCAAATGCCTGGTCAAGGTCTCACAGGTTAGAACTGAGAACTGTGCAAAGCTAGCCATGCATGGCATTTCCTCTTAGCTAGCTGAGACTTACCTGTTCCTGACATGGATGGAAGTGGTTGGGGAACACTATCTTCTCCCTATCTGGGAAGTGTGTATAAGATATACAGACACAGACTATGAAAATCAGTGAATTCCAAAACAACACTTATTTTCATTTCTTGCACATTAAAAGTCACTTTGAGATGCAGAAACAGCATTGGGGCAAATGCCTGGTGACACCTGATTGGAGAAAGCTGGTCACCAGGCTGGACTCTGACTCTGACTCAGGTAGCTCCCATTTCTGTGAATAGAGACAAGCTGATGGGTTAGGCAAAGAATGCTGGGGAATAATGAAAACCAATGAATACCGGGATTGCCTTGGACCCATTATAACCAGATTGGTAACATTTCCCCTTTTTTAAAATTGTTGTTCATTTACAGTTGTCCGTATTTTCCCCACATTGCTCTAAATAAAAATGAATGAGAAACATCCCGTGGGTCCTATGTAACAGGCATCAGCACAAAGTTTCTGTTGGCACTGTAATCCTACAGACTTTTCATTTTGCTATCCAGCTGCGTCTGCTAAAATTTTACCTGTGCGTGTCCTTTCAGCTGTGGATAGTGCAGGTAAACATTGTGGGATTAAGAGTACCAGTAAACTTCCATGCCTTTGGAATCCCTAGAGCTTCAAAATATGCCTATATGAGTATGACCTAAAGGGAATATTAAGGTCGAATGAATTCAGTGATGTGAGTCTTAACTCATTATGACCAGTGACCGTAGAAGAGGAGTGGGGTGAGACAATGAGGCACAGAAGGGATTGTGTGTGTGACAGAGAGTTAGGGACAGCCATGTATAAGTGTGGGAGAAACCAGTCTAAAGGAAATATTGTACCCATAGCCCCACTTCTCACTTTTAGTCTCTGGAGCGATGAAAAGTTAAAGTTAAGTATGTGCTCTTTACACCACCTTGGGGGTCCTATATTATGGCACCCTCAGCAATACACAGTTCCTTGGGACACACTTAAGTGATCTGGCAGGACTGCTTACATGGCAGCTGAAGTGAATGACACTATGTCTACCAGCACTGACAGGCTACATACCTGTGGCAAACAACCTTCATTATTGGAGATGGTCCTCAAGGACTGTTGAACTCACTGCTCTGCAAGATAATTGGGTCAGGTAGTGTAAAAAAACAATAAAAAAATAAAATAAATACAGGTATGCTTACTATGACAAAAAATGTTTCTGAATATTACTATTCCAACAAGTATTTTATTTCCACTCTCCCTTGTAGCTGGCAGGAGAAAATGAGGTCCAGATTCCTGAGTATATGGCACTGTGGGTCAGTGTAAGAAATGCCATTGGGTGTCCCTGGGGGAGTCCCCAAATTGAGTTTGCTCCTGGGCACCTGAATGTAATCTTTTGGTCATGGGTGTGGAGACTCCACAGCTAGCTCTCACCTCAGTGCAACATGTGCTGGTTTTAGTGGACTGAAGCACCTTCCCCTTATCTAGTGCAGTGGAGTAGTTAAACCCATTCACAAGCTCTTCCAGGATGTCTTCATTCAAACTCTTCAAAGACAAACCCCGTACCCAGCCAGTAAGCATCAGGAACCCTCCAACCAACCTGTGGATCTATCTGCCTTATGGCAACCCTGGCAAGCACGTACATTCTATTGTAACACAGTGAGGATATTCCTAGCAGCCCTGATGAAGTAGATGCAGAGCTGAATAAATTTGAAGTCCAAAATCAGTGAATGGATGAACACTGTGGAAACTACCTCCTTTATGAGATAGTGCAGATATGAGTGAGGTCACATTTCCTAAATTGGTCAAACTACAATGGTTTTCCCTGCTCTGGGAACTGAAAAGTTGCACAGAAATGATCCTATATTTGGCTTTCTGTTAATTTTGTGTATAGAACCCCTAATCTAGTGTGATGATGTGTAATATTTGGAGGTCTGCAAGGATAATAGAGCTGACTACTCCACCAGAATCTTGGGGCTGGTAGGAAAATCAACAAAAAGAGCAAAATTCTCATGTTCACGATCTCTACTGTGAAGTGTAACATTTTTTTACTAATATTCCCACAAACATGAGGAATGTCTTTCCTGACTTATATAGCTGGGAGAAGGGGAGGTCCAGATTCCTCTGTGCCTGAGATAGTGGGACACTTTAGAAAGAGCACTGGGAGGGCCATTTGGAAGCCATCCCCATATATGAGCCTAGATACTTGGCCCTCTCATGTCACCTTGGGTTCCTGGGTGTGCAGAATCCCTGGCCCAGCTCTCACCTGAGACTGTTGCTGGATGGAGGTGTAGGTCTGGTGCACCTGTACCTTTACCTTGTAGATGCTATAGTCCTTCTCGTGCACTAGCTCCTCAAGTATGTCATCGTTGGAGCTCTGCAAAGACAGAACCCTGTACTGAGCCAGGAGTCCTCAGTAAAGTTCCACACAAAATGCAGTCCTGTGTAATGGAGACCTGGCAAACTAGTACACAGTCTATGAGGAGATAGTGAGGCTGTCTCTGGTCACACTGCTGAAATCACAGCAGAATGGCATCATGTCAAAGTCCAAAAACAGAATCACTGAGAAAAATTACCTTCTTTATAAGGTAATATGGAGATACATAAGGCCACAGCTGCTGAGTTGGCTGGCATAAAATGGTTTGTGTGTTCTGTGAGATGCCAAGTTGCAGACAAATGTTATCAAATATGAAAATCCCTCCCATGCTGGTTTCTTTGTTGTTTTACAAAAACCACCGTGTGTGTGATGATATGTAGACATGAAGATGTTCAAGGAGAGCAGAAGTGATGACTCCACGAGATACATGTTACAGGAAGTTAGAACATTCAAAACAAGTATAATGGAACAGGAAGAATGTTTTTTTTTTTCTATGATTTTGCAAATGTGAAGAATGGATTTCTCCCTTATCAGAAACCTGGTTGTAGGATTGGAGGTACAGAGTAATCTGGGAGTGGGCATGTGAAATCCTCAAGGCCCCGGATTTGATTCTAGGTTATGATTTCACCACATTCATCTCAGGGCCCTAGGTGTGGGACAGGTCTCACCTCAGACTGGCACTGGATGGTGTTTCTGGTCTGGTGCACTGGTCTGCCGTACAGGCTAATGGCGTAGGTAAACCCATCAGCCAACTCTATGATATCCTCTGTGGACTTCTGCAAAGACCAAGCCCAGTAAATGGTCAGGTGTTGTCAGGGACCTGTCTAGGCATTGCCCTACTGAGGCATATTCCCACCACAATTTCTGTTCCCCACATCAGGCAGGCACAGAGAAGCACCTGAAAATACATCTAGCCCAGGAAGAACTAAAATGATACCTTGAGGGCCCAGTGAGTAGAGGAGTTTTGCCCTAACACTTACCTTCCTATCCTGTCTGCCATGACCTGGGGTATGACCATAACAGTCCCTTCAGGTTTCTAGCACCTAACAACCATCTTGTACCCAGAATGAGAACCTTTCATCCAAAATGCCTCCCCACCTCCAACACACACATATGTGCAAGAAGAGTGATAAGTGGTGTGATGTGGCCCAAGTGGGATCCCAGTGGCAGCCTGGCATGAATTGACCAGCCCTTTGTTGCCCATCATTACCTGAGGGTGTATCTTGCCACGTGATGGGAAGTGTTGATGATGATGGCTCTTGTGCCATCGTTTAAAGTAAGAGACATTTTTCTCACTCTGGGCTTTCTTTAGCCCAAAGCCTCGAAAAAACGGGAAACAACACAGAGACATCCTAGTCTCCTGACTGTGTACAGTCAACTGCCCTGGATAGGCAGTTGTCTCTAGAATGGGGGTGCCTAGTTACCAGAGTTCTAATTTCTCTTGGAGGTCTGTCATAAAGAGAGTGAGGTCACCCCTTCAAGGTTCTATGACTTGAGCCCTTTCCTCCAATCAGAGTCTCCCAAAGTCCTCTGTGGGCTATTGAGTCCTAACCCTCCACTCTCTTGTCATGTCTGTATCTGTACACTGATACCAAACACAGTCTTCTCCACAGATCCCTGGGAATGTATCATGTTCCTGGCTTAGGGGAGAAAGTTGAGTTCAGAACTCCTGTTTCTGACCAGTTTTGTGTCCTCAAGAAGCCTTTGTGCTTCCAGGGCCTCCCCAGTTCCCCAGGTTGCACATTGAGGATGATGCTAGAAACCGTTTCCTAAGGGCATTCTAAGGATGAATGAGATAATGTTCCCTTAATGTCCGAGGGCTGATATACCATGAATCTGATTTTGAAAAATAGAGGTAAAAGAGTTACAAAAAAGGCCCTGATTGGGTGTTGCTCAGTGGATTAAGCATGTGCCTGCAAATCCAAGGGTCACTGAATTGATTTCAAGTCTAGGGCATATGTGTGAGTTTTGGTCCAGGTCCCCAGTAGGGGATGCTTGAGAGGCAACCACATATTGATGTTTCTCTCCCTTCTTTATCCTTCTCTTCCCCTCTCTCCAAAAATAAATCAATATAATCTTTTATGATAGATTTACAGGGACATGTAAGGCATAGATTGCAACACATATCTGAACTGGCCCTAGGACCTCCTTGTGAGTTTAGGAACACAGTGTCCAACATAGCCTTATTTTAGGTATGCACCTTAAGAAGATAAAATTACAGAAATATCAGTTATTATCCTCCACCTGCATAAAACGAGTGGTCTTTTGTTAAACTTACAAAAAAACCAGCTGTCTCATATTGTCCCTTTTGTTAGGAACCTTCACAGAGACTTCTAGTGAAATATCTGTTCAAATCATTTGCCTATTTTATTTTTTACTTTTTAACAATTTTTATTATTGTTCAAGTACAGTTTTCTTCCTTTTCCCCTCAATCCTCCCCACAACCCCACACCTCCTCACCTCCCTCCCCTAATTCAACCCCCCTTGTTATTTTCCATATGTCCTTTATGATTGTTCCTGCAAACCCTTCACCTTTTCCCCCTAAAATCCTCTCCGGTCTCCCCTCAGGTCATAGTCAGCCTGTTCTCAATTTCAGTGTCTTTGGTTATATTTTGCTTGCTTGTTCGTTTTGTTGATTAGGTTCCTGTTAAATGTGGGATCACATGGTGTTTGTCTTTCACTGCCTGGCTTATTTAGCTTAGCATAATGCTTTCCAGTTCCATCCATGCTGTTGCAAACAGTAGGAGCTCCTTCTTTCTTGCTGCAACATAGAATTCCATTGTGTAAATGTACCATAGATTTTTGACCCATTCATTTACTGATATGCATCTTTTTATGTCTCTGGACCCGCTGTATGTCCAGAAGTGTCTTGTAGAAGTGTCTGTTGAAGTTCTTTGTCCATTTTTTACCTGGGTTGCTTGTCTTCTTAGAGTGGAGTCCTGTGAGTTCTTTGTATATTTTGGAGATCAAATCCTTGTCTGAGGTATCATTGGCAAGTATGTTTTCCCACCCACTTGGTTCATTTTTCATTTTAATGCTCTTTTCTTTAGCCATGCAGATAAGCTTTCTATTTTGATGAGATCCCATTTGTTTATTCTTTCGTTTATGTCCCTTGCTTGAGAGGACATATTAGTGAAAATGTTGCTGTGTGGAATATCTGTTATTTTCCTGCCTATGTTCTTCTCTAGGACTTTAATGGTATCACCACTTATATTTAAATCTTTTATTAACCTCACATTTATTTTTGCATACAGTGTAGGTTGGTGCTTGAGTTTCTTTCTTTCTTTCTTTCTTTCTTTCTTTCTTTCTTTCTTTCTTTCTTTCTCTCTTTCTCTCTTTCTCTCTTTCTCTCTTTCTCTCCTTCCTTCCTTCCTTCCTTCCTTCCTTCCTTCCTTCCTTCCTTTCTTCCTTCCTTCCTTCCTTCCTTCCTTCCTTCCTTCCTTCCTTCCTTCCTTCCTTCCTTCCTTCTTTCCTTCCTTCCTTCCTTCCTTCCTTCCTTCCTTCCTTCCTTCCTTCCTTCCTTCCTTCCTTGTTTTCTGGCTTTCTTTCTTTCATGCAGCTGTCCAGCTCTCCCAACACCATTTGTTGAAAAGGCCATTTTTACTCTATTTTATGCTTCTTCCCCCTTTCTCAAATATTAATTGAATGTAGAGACTTGCATTTATTTTTGGGCTCTCTATTCTCTTCCATTGGTCTATGTGTCTGTTCTTTTGCCAGTATGAGGCTGTTTTGATTACAATGGCCTTGTAATACAGTTTGATATCAGGTATTGTGATCCCTCCTACTTTGCTTTTCCTTCTCAAAATTGCTACAATTCTTCGGGGTCATTTATGGTACCATACAAATTTTCGAAGTGTTTGTTCTATATCTTTGAAATATGCCATTGGTACTTTAATAAGTATTACATGGAATCTATAAATTTCTTTGGATAATATGGACATTTTTCAGATGTTAGTTCTTCCAATCCATGAACACAGTACATGTTTGCATTTGTTTATGTCTTCCTTAATTTCTTTCTTCAGTGTTCTATAGTTTTCTGAGTACAGGTCTTTTACCCCTTTGTTTAGGTTTCTTCCTAGGTATTTCATTTTTCTTGTTACTATATCAAATGGAATCTTTTTCCTGATTTGTGTTTCTGATATTTCATTGTTGTTATACAAAAATGCCTTTGATTTATGAGTATTGATTTTGTATCCTGCTGTTTTACCAAATTCATTTGTTAGCTTTAGCAGTTTTTTTGTGTCGTCTACTGGATTGTCTATGCACACTATCTTGTCATTTGCAAACAATGGCAGTTTTGTTGCCTCTTTTGTGATTTGGATGCCTTTTCTTTTCTTTTCTTGTCAGATTACTGTGGCTAGGACTTCCAATATCATGTAGAATGGAAGTGGTGAAAGTGGACAACTTTGTCCTGTTCCTGATCTTGGTGGGAAAGTGTTTAGTTTTTGCCCATTGAGCATGATGTTGGCTGTAGGTCTCTCATATATGGCCTTTATTATGTTGAGGAATGCTCCCTCTATCCCACTTTGCTGAGTGTTTTAATCATAAATGGGAGCTGTACCTTATCAAATGCTTTTTCTGCATCTATTGATATGATCATGTGGTTTTTGTCTTTTTTTGTTGTTTATGTGATGTATTACATTTATTGATTCGTGAATATTGTACCATCCTTGCATACCTGGGATGAATCTCACTTGGTCATGGTTCATGATCTTTTTAATGTATTGCTGAATAAGGTTTGCCAATATTTCATTGAGTATTTTAGCATCTATGTTTATCAGAGATACTGGCCTGAAGTTTTATTTCTTTGTTATATCTTTATCTGGTTTTGGGTTTAGAATGATGGTGGCTTCATAAGAAGATGGGAGTCTTCCATGTTCTTGGATTTTTTGTAACAGTCTGTGAAGGATAACGGTTAGCTATTCATTCAATGCTTTATATAATTCTCCTGTGGAACTGTCTGGTCCAGGGCTTTTGTGTGTCAGAAGCTTTTTGATTACTGCTTCAATTTCATTTGCTGTTATTGGTCTGTTCAGGCTTTCTGCTTCTTCTTCATTGAGTTTTTGAAGATCATATTTTTCTAGAAATTTGTCCATTTCACCTAGGCTTTCAAATTTCTTGCCATATAGCTCTTCTTACATCCCTTTGTATGTCTGTGGTATTTCCTTTTTCATTTTGATTGTGTTTCTTTTGGTCCTCTCTCTTTTTCTTGATGGGTCTGCTTTAAGGCTGGTTGATTTTGTGTATCTTTTCAAAGAACTAGTTCCTCAATGACTGATCCTTAGAATTGTGCTTTTAGTCTCTATGCTGTTGAATTCTGCTCTAATCTAGGTTATTTCCTTCCTTCTACTTGCTCTAGGCTGTCTTTGTTGTTGTTCTTCGAGTTCTTGTAGGTGTAGGATTAAGTTGTTTATTTGAAAAAAAAATTTTTTTAGGTCAACCTGTATCTCTATCAACTTCCCTCACAGGCATGCGTTCACAGTGTCCCATAAGTTTTGGGTTGTTTTGAGCTCATTTTCATTTGTTTCCAGAAACTTTTTGATTTCTTCCTTGATCTCATTTTTGACCCATTCATTGTTTTATAGCATGCTATTCAATCTCCATGAGTTTGAGTTTTTTTGAGTTTCTTCTTTGAGGTGATTTCTACTTTTAGTCCCTTGTGTTCAGAGAAAATGCTTCATATGATTTCAATTTTTTTGAATTCGTTGAGTCTTATTTTGTGTCCTATCATGTGGTGTATTTTGAAAATATTCTGTGTGCATTTGAAAAGAATGTGTATTTTGTTTCATTGGGATGAAAGGCTCTATATATACAAGTTAAGTTCGTTTGATCTAGAACACTGTGCAATGTCACAATATCCTTGGTGATATTTTGCTTGGAAAATCTCTCCATTTTTTGACAATGGGGTGTTGAAATCCCCTACTATAATTGTGTTTCTGTCAATATGATTCTTGAAGTCCTCCAAGATTTTCTTTATGTATTTGGGTGCTCTGATTTTTGGTGCATTTACATAAACATTGTTTATGTCTTCTTGATGGATTTTTCCCTTGAGTATTATGAAGTGACCTTCTGGGTCTCTTTTTATGGCCCCTTCTTTTTGATGTCTATTTTGTCTGATATGATTATTGCTACCCCAGCTTTTTTTTTTTTCCTGTCTGTTTCCTTGGAAAAATTTGTTTCCAGCCCTTCACTTTCAGTCTGTGTAGGTCTTTTGTCCTGAGATGGGTCTCTTGTAGGCAGCATATGTGTGGGTCAGGATTTCTTATCCATTCAGCTATTCTATGCCTTTTGATTAGAACATTTAATCCATTTATGTTTAAGGTTATTACTGATAGGTACTTATTCTTTGCCATTTTTGTACCTGTGTTCCTCTCTCTCTCTCTCTCTCAGTCTTTTCACTAAAGCAGTCCCTTTAGCATCTCTTGCAGAACTGGTTTTGTGAGGGTGTATTTTTTTAGACTTCTTTTGTCTGGGAAGCTCCTTATTTGGCCTTCTGTCTTAATTGAGAGCCTTGCTGGGTAAAGTAGCCTTGGTTGCAGGCCTCTGGTTCTCATTACTTGGAATATTTCTTGCCATTCTCTTCTAGCTTGGAGTGTTTCCATTGAGAAGTCAAGTGCTAGCCTTATTGGGGCTCCCTTGTAT
>PVIA01019326.1:0-10749 GCA_004024845.1 Tonatia bakeri | reverse complement strand
CTGGAGGTTCCTAAGCCTCTCCTCATTTTTTTGAATTCTTATTTCTTCATTCTTTTCTGATTGTATGTTTTTTTCTTCCTTCTGGTCCACTCCATTGATGTGGGACCCAGCTTTCATTCCACCACTATTGGTTCCCTGTGCATTTTTTTTTCAGTTCACTTAGCGTAGCCTTCATTTTTTCATCTAATTTGTGACCAAAATCAACCAGTTCTGTGAGCATGCTGATCACCAGCAATTTGAACTGTGCATCTGATAGGTTGGCTACTTCTCAGTCACTTAAAAGTACTGGTTCTGAGGCTTTCATCAATTCTGTTTGAGCCATCTTCCCCCCACCCCTTTGGTTTGGTTGAGCCTGTTACGTATGAGGGGCAGAGCCTTAGGTGTTCACCAGGGTGGGGTACCCCATTCACTGGGTTATGATGTTTATGTGGGGGCAGGGTCCGAGAGAGAACAATGACACTTGTTCCGCTCTCCCTCAGACCTCAGTCCCTTCCGCAGCTTCCCCCAAGCAAACTGGGCCCCTCTGGTGCCAATTCCCGTGTGGGTGGGCTTGTTCACCCTGTGGGACTTTCCAATGAACTCTTCTGTGAGGATGGGAGTATCTCCCTGCACCTCAACCCCCACAGGTGTTTTCAATCAGTGCCCCAAGGCTCTATTTCCCAGTGCTGTGATCCTGGGTTGTGCTCAGTGCCTTGCTTCACAATCGCTGCCTCACTGGATCTGCTGTTTGCCACCCCTCGGCTGGGGTCTGCTAGCTACCGCTTGCACACTCAGGGTCCACCCCCTGCTGCCTTGCACACCCCAGAAGCTTTACACGCCTGGTCCCAACACTCTCTGCTCTCCACACCTGCCTCAACCTGTGCCAGGCTGCCTGACTCCGCCCCTCCTACCGGTTTGGATGAACATGTCTATTTTAACTTCTTGGTGGTTCGACTTCCATACAGTTCAGTTTTTTGTCAGTTCTGGTTGTTATTCTGTTTCTAAATTGTTGTTGTCCCTATCTTGGTTGTGCGAGGAGGCACAGTGTGTCTACCTATGTCTCCATCTTGGCCGGAAGTCCTAATTTCTGCTCATTCTTGAAGCATTAAGTTTTCCTGATCTCCCCCTTCCATCTCTGCATATTATATGCTTGTTCTCTATGCTCCCTCAGCAGCCTGGGATACTAGCTATGAACTGGCCTTATCACCTATTTATGAGTCAGTGTCTCCCACTGACTTGTGAGTTTCTCTTTTCATCTTTGCACTCCCAGTACCCATCACTGTTTGGGAGGAGGATATAGAAGCTCAGTAAATTTCTCTGAATAAATGGCAAAATTTGCTGATTTATCTTGTATCTAGCACAGTGGTGGGTGCAGAGGTGCAGAGCAGAATACAAGCAGACATGGGACATACCCAAGTGCTGGGAGTTTGGTTATGGAAATATGTTCTGGGTGGTCACTGGTAATTCTAGTCCCTTTTCCACCTCACTGCCCTCCCTGGCCCAAATAATTTCAGGCTTGATTGGAGGTGACTTCAGGGTAAAGGCAGAGTGGAGACATAACATAGAGAAGAAATAACACTGGATATCAGTCAAGACTCCTAGTTCTATCCTATCCTGCTCTGCCCAAGAACTCTGTGACCTTCAGCCATCACCCTCCTTTCTGGGCTTCCATTGTTCCACCTGTAAAACAAGAGGGTGCACCAAACCATTTGCACTCATCTCATTTACCATTAAGAGCCTTTTGGAAAAATTATTTTTGCCTCCTGTGGCCACAGATTTGAAAGATTTTTGAACCAAACATTTCTCTTTTTTGAAGGATTTCCTTCACAATGTTTAGAAATGTTGAAATCTTCAGAACCTTTAAAACCCTCAAGGTCAGGCACTCAGGAGGGACACTGGGCAAAGTCATCTCAAAGTCTGAAAGTCTGATGTAAACAAAGTTGTCTTTGTCTTTGCCACATCCCAAAACCCCTATCCCCTGGCCTTCCAGTGCTGACCCATGTCACAATGAGTACTTCTTAACCAAGGAAGGGAAGTCAGGCACCAGACAGAATGGAGGGATTGCCCTGTGCTGAAGAGATCCAACAAGTAAGCATTTCATCACACCATTATTGGCCACTCCAGGTCCACATATCCTACATTAAACTTGCTCTCACCTCTTATCCCTACTCAGTATCTACCTTCCCTTACACAGATCTCAGAAAGGGCCTCAGGTTTTCCACAGGCTGTTGGAAAAACATCCTCAGAGTAGAAAGAGTCCTGCTCTGCCTTGCCTTCCACTGCTCTCCCCAGACTGTATTTAGAATTCTCATGTGGTAACAATGCCAGACCCTTACCATTCCTAAATTCATCTCTTTCCAAACCACTGGTACCACCAGCCTCAGTTTTAACTGCCCTGGGCCACAAAACAGCTCAAGTCTCTTGCACATGGATTCTTCCAGTGCTGCTGCCTCTTTCCATCCAGGACCCCACATCTTTTTGCCTCTGCTTAGTTTTCAAGGTTCCCCCAAAGCTTGCTCCTGGGCTCTCACTTTGGATGGGGTCCCTGCCCAGACATCTGGTGAGGGGCAGCTGGATGGGTCAGCTCTTTGAGGTCAGGCCACTCACCAGCCCTGCTTACCTGCCCAGAGAAGCAAACTCCACAGGGACCACACAGCCATCCTTCTCCAGAGAGGCACACAAACTCCCTTGACAACCAAAATCCAGAACACTGTAGGTCAAGGGGATATACGGAAGCAGCTGTAGTCCTTCTGGAAAGTCCCATGTTCAGAAGGAGGAATCTTGACTCATAACAAGATGCCCCGAAACTGAAATATCCAGAAGAAAGTGGAAGTTGATTGCAGGCCTTGCTGGATTCTTTCAAGAGCACTTCTTGTGAATCAGTCCCTCTCACATGCTTTTGGTTGCCCATGCAATTACAAGCCACAAGCACCGCCACACAAGCCCACATCCTATCCTCATACTGTCTCTCTCTCCCTTTCTTTCTTTCTCTTCTCTTCCTTCCTCTCTCTGTCTCTCCCTCCCTCCAGAACTCCCTGCATTTTACCCTGCCCTGAATTTCTGGTTGCAGCCTCAGAGAGCTCTAAACTGAAATTTCCATGGTCACTTCTCCTCTGCTTAAAATTCCTCCATGGCTTCCTGCTACCCTCAAGACAAAGACTACTCTTGGCTTAGCATACAAGGCTCTACTAAGTCCCACTCCAGCCTTCTTTTTCAGGCTGGTCTCCCATGTCCATTCTATTCTGTAGCCAAACCAATCAGAACAGCTTCTTCTCACAACTACCAATTGCACACTTCTAACATTGTTGCACTTGTTCCTTCATCAGGCATGCTGATCCATTTATCCTTCTGGATTTGATGTGGTCATGCAGCCACCCAGGCTCCCATTCAAGCCTTCCCACCACAGGCAGAGTGAGGGACTTCCTCTTCTCAGCACATTGTTTTGTAATAATTTTCTGTCTCCACAGACTGCTGGCAAGGTTTTCAATTCATTTCTGTGTTCCCCTTGGTCTTGGCGCATCATGGATATTTAATAAACATTTGTTAAATGAGTGCATAAGTTCTAGACATGGTTGTATATTTTGTTCCCTGGAATTTTACAACTCTGCTTCAAGAAGATCTTGTTATTGCCCTGTTAGAAATGGGAAATTTGAAAACCAGAGATAGCACTTTATGGAGGTCACACTGTGGCAGAGCTTGGACTTGAACTTCAACCTTCAAAGTCTGGTCCATTTTGCTAGTAACAATCTATTCACACTATTTCTCTTTTCACTTTGAGTTACTTGGCTTCTTAAGTCAAGTAAGCTTTGCAAGAAGATGAGAAAATTTCCTGTGTGTCCCTAACATGGCTTGCAGTGTCCAGTTCTGCACAGCTTTTGGTCTGCCTTCAAACTGGATGCTCCACTTTGGACTCAACTGGGAACCAGGCAGATGGGTGATGGGTGAGCAGGAGGATTCTGGGATGAGGTTCCTGCCCTCCAGGGACTCACACTCACATTATGGGAACAAGATCCACCTGGGAAGTGAAGACCCATGGCAGAGGGTCATGGGTCTGTGCTGATGGCAAGACAGGCTGTCTGTGTTGCTGGAGAGTGCAAGGAATGGATCTATATGGATATGGACAGGGGATACTTTCTTAAAAGAACTGCACTTTGAGGATGGGCATGATTTGGATAGGCTGAGAAAATGGTTGGGGTTGGGTTCTGAGGATGAGAGGAGATATGAGTGTGTAAAGCTTGGTGGTGGGAAGGCCCAAGTGAGCTGCAGGGACAACTAAAGACCTTGGGGAAGACTCCTTTAGGGCTGAAGTGGAAGAATGGAGAGGGTGGTTGGGAGTCAAGATTCTAGAGGCCTTGAATACTGGGTTAAGTATTAGGATTTTTTTTTTTTTTCTGGAGACCAGTGGCTCTCAACCTTGAGGAATACTTGGATTCTCAGAGATTCTAGTTTAGTGTGGTGGGGAGGGGTCCCAGGAACAAACTCTCTACTCCAGGTGATTCTGAAGCTGGTGGGGCCAAGGGAAACTCTGAGCAGCACTGCTTGGAGGGAGGAGGTAGTTGCCCATTTTAAACTGGGGCTTGCTGGCTGGTGGGAAGGCAGCTTGCAGGCCTGTTTGAGGGAGAGAGAAGAGTCAGAAAAGCCTGGGGAGTAGCGTTGTGATGGTTCTGACTGAGGTAGAAAGGAAATCTCTGGAGAGAAAGGGACAGAGTAGGAGTCCCGATAGAAGCCACCTGGCTCTGGGGCAGAGAGGACAAAAGAAGGCAATCATGATGACTCTTGCCATGATGACTCCATCACTTATGTGTCAGATATTTATTGAGCATCTACTTATGAGTCAGGTGCTGGAGAAACACAGAAAAGGCATAACCTCTGCCCTCAAGGAGTCTGCAGTTTTGATGAGAAGACAGGATATGCAACCCAGTAATCATAATTAGCAAGGCAATAGCAGCACATATGAGGGTACGGAATGGGTCTGATGCATAGTCCGCACTCAAACAATATTAACTATTGCTACCAAATGGTAAGAGAGAGGGAAGAGGGGAGAGCTGGGTAGATGCAGGTAAGGCCATCTGAGGTGTGAGCAGCCTCTGCTCCTACTTTCTCCTCCCAGGCTTGGAGCTCTGTGAGGCAGGGATCAGGCCTCCTTCATTCCTCTCCTCTTATACCACCAAGGACAGGATTTCCTAAGAGAGTGTTGAAGTGGGATAAATAAATCTGAAGTGTCAGACCCTGGACCAGGAGGCTGTGGAAATGCTGGAAATACAGATATTTCATTGCTTGGTGGGCGGTAGTGGGCAGTCACACTACCTCCTTGCACAACTGTATGGAGTGGTCCATTGGAGCAGGAAATGGATCTCAATCTTTCCTTCCCTTTTCCTTGAGGGAAATTTCAGGGAAGCTGAGGAACAGAAAGGAGGAGGTCAGGGAGAATTGGAGAATATCCCACCTTCCCAGAGGGAAAAACTTCAGAGTGCATGACAATGAACAATAGAGAAAATGGACCAAGGAAGGTGCAAAAAGTGTTGAATCTGTGGTGGCAGATTTCCCCCCACTGCTAATCACTGGTTCAGATTACAGTAATTACCCAGCTGGTGGTGGCGGTGGGGGGTGGTTTGCACTGGAGTAATTAGCTGGTGATTTCAAAGGAGCCTCTCCCACATTTTTAATTAAGAGAGCAGCTTGTAGTGGGGTTGCTCCCCAGGTTCCTGGAGGCCCTTTTGGAAGTCTGGACAGGTACAGTAGCTCCATCTGCCCTACCAAAAGGTCCAAGCACCATTAGACCACCTTTGCTTGGGGCTGGAGTGGAAAGCAGGTGTTAACTGTGGCAGAAGAGCTGCCTGGGCCCATATGAACCACTACAGCTATTTGGTGCAGAGATTTAGGGCTGGGTGGAATTTGGGTGGGTGTGAAAATTGTGCCATGTGCATGTGATGCCCTGTCTCTGCCCACTCACACTTGTTCTCTCTCCTTGGACTGGCCTGATGGCAGCATGGGGCCAGGTTTCTCCCAGGGGGAGAGACGATGAAGGGAAAAAAAGATGGGATGTTTGAGGAGAGGAGAGTGGTCAGGGAAGGAGGCAGAGGCAGAGCCCTAGGCAGAAAGGAGGGGCACTTAGCAGGCTTTTTAAGAGCCAAGGATGAGGTAGGAGGGCAGAATTGGTGAGCCTCTGGGCACCACTTCAAGAGAATGTTGCATGATGGATGCTGAGAGCACAGGAAGGACCCCACCTAAGCCCTGTTTTTCTGGCTGCCTTCACTAATACGGTTCCCATAGAGTGGGCCAACTGCCTGCATGATCTGCCAGCTCTCACCATGCCACCAAGGACTGGCCAATCCCAAAGGTTGCTGCCCTCGGTGGGGAGCTCAAGTGTACCCCCATCCCTTGCTAGCCAGCATAGGCAGCAGTGCTGTGAGGTGGCGGGAAAACTGGGTTTGAGGCAGTGTCTGCCTGTGTGGGTTGGCACTCTTACACATACATTGTTCTCTTACACATACATGGCCCTGAGGATGATGCTTCCTTAAATTTTGTGCCTAAGTTGCCTCTCTTGCCTCATTCTCTCCCTGGCCCTGTTGGGTATAGATAGAGGGGATAAAATCCTTGATGGACCAGTGGCTTGATGAATATAACTGGGGAGAAAGAAACTAAGGAGAGAAAAGACAGTGAGCTCAGTGAAATAGCCCATAGGACTGTGATTTTCAGGCAAAGACACCTTCCCAGAGAGTTGAAGGAAGGCTGCACAAAATAGAAACGAAGCCAGGATTGTGCTTTATAGAGAGGGGAGAGCTGGACACTCATTCATTCCATCACTAATTCACCAAACATTTGCTGGCTTCCCATCTTGTGTACACTAATGCTTTAAACATTTATAGAGCATCTTGCATGTATAAGCCCTGTGAGGGCAGGAGCTCAGAGTGGTGATGACAGTGATCATGATACTGACAATAAAAGTAATGGCCACTGTTGATCTGTAACTCACATGGGAAAATATAAGACTGTTTTTTTCAAAGGGCTTGGGAGAAGGATCCATCTGAGCAAAGGCTCAGCGAGTGATGGCTGCTGAACAAGCAGACTTGCTGACAAACAGTACCTTCTTCCAGCAGTGCTGAGGGAGATAGGACCATGTGTACACCAAGTTTTCCAGTATTGTAAGAAAAAGCCTGGGTTTTCCCATCATGGGAATCCTGTCTATAGTTACTATCATCATAGTAGATACAAAGATGAAGGACACAGAACTGTTTAGTAGATGCTCATTTAAATAAAAATGTAGAAGGTCCTATTTCTTAGCCGAATCTAAAATAAAAATCTGGAAATGAAAGAAATCCAATATGTGAAATCTGCCCAGTTAGGAAAAGAGACATGTTTCATTTTTATTGTTTGCATCTAAATTGTATAGCCATATACAAGACAAGGGTGAGTATCAATGATATCTTACAATGAAGTTTTCCAATGAATGGAGTGGACCACAGTGCAGCTTCGTATGTTAGGTCCTTGACTACCCAAAATGGGCACCAGAGAGCAGCCACGAAGCTCCTAGCTGCCCTGTTTCTCACTTAACCACACGCCTAAGCTGTCTCTCATTCCTCAACCCAGCTATGGCGTTCTTTCCTCTCTTCTTACCCTATAGGTGATGTGACCCTATAGAACCCAGGTTCCTAGAGGAGACAAAGCCAAGTTACTCCTGCTGAAAAGAATTTTCATTAAGCTCTAACTTGGAGAGAAAAAAAAGCGCCTTTCATAAAGTTTTGAGACTGTGTGGAGCTCATGGGCAGTCCTGTGGCCAGCAGCACAGCATTAGACAAGGCGTTGTGGCACCCTTCCTCAGTGTCTGCAAGGTCTGTCCCTGGAGAACTCTGAAAGTCCCATTCTCCCTCAGAGATGACCCTTATTATGTCTCTGCCCATCATTGTCCTTTAGGGACAGAAGTTGGTTACTGCTTTGAGAGCTTCTGGGCTGGCTATCCTGAAAGCATCTGGGCTAAAGGGCATGGGTCTCCTTTGAAAGCTCTGCTTTCCCCATGTTCTTTATGCAGATTGTCTTTTATTTCAGTTTTCTTACTGATTGTTCATTTTGAAAAATTCCAGCCCATTCTCCTTTAAACTGAGGCAAAGGGGTGTTTTCAGCTGTGCAAATGGAACTGATGGTGAGGAAAAACTCTAGGAGGAAGCAAAGTGCCTGAGAGGCCAAGCCAGTGGTGTGTGTGTGTGTGTGTTTGTTAATATAGGACCTGTCAAACACTCTCAAAAGGAGGCTGGCGGCTTCATTAGAAATAAATGATACAGATTTATTCTGGAGTCTTAGAGTTTGCAAATAGGAACACAGGTATGTGAAAACCCAGAAGTGTTCCAAAGAAGATTTAAAAAGTTGGGTTCTTATAGTAATAAGTGCATTGTTGAGAATAGTCAGTCCTTCATCCTTAGCTGTAGGATTGGCCCAGGATGGGTAATGGCTAGATCAGTTGGTCTGGATGATGGATGTCAGGTGGTCTGGATATGTGAATACCTTAGGAGGTAATTAGAGGGTTATCTGGAGGTTTGATGCATGTCCAGGCATTAATGCAGGACTGGAGAGCTCAAAAGTTTAAGTTCTAAGGTTGTTAAAATGAGAACAGAATGGTTGCCTCCTGTTTCAGCCTACTTCATTTGAGTAATTGAGCAACCTGACTGTAGTGACTCTATTTTACTCCTTCACTCTATTTCTCAGACTTCTCTGTTGAAAAACTGTTTTTCTTTTTTAAATTTCCAATCCTTTGAGAAGCTATACCTCTTTAGAATACAATAAAAGCAAACTCCTAAGAAAATGAAATTAAAAGGAGCTTACAAAATACAAGTCTTAATTTTTTATGATTATGTTAAACAAAATTGTTCTGTTGGGTTGCTGTAAAAGTTTCTAAGTTTGTTTTTTCAGTTATACTACTTATTTCATCCTGCACTGGCAAACACAAATCACAGACTGGCCCCAGTCCTCAGACCAGGTATTGAGTGTAGCTGATGTAGAGGCAGGGAGGGGGAAGGTATGAAAATTCAGACAGGAGGCTGTCTTTGGGAATGACTGGAAGGGCTGATTCCTTCCTGGTCCCCGTCATCAGTGTTTCCTTCATGAGTTGTCCTATCTTTTGACTCTTTACAATGGGCAACTTTTTTACAGAAGGTATAGTAAGGGCTTGGCCTCCGCTGGTGTTTTCTGATTGACCAGTGAGGACCCTGCACTTTTGGATGACTTGGCATGTACAACTCAGTCATCCTAGCACAGTAAAACAGACAGAGGGGATTGGGACCTTGTGTATTCTGGATGTGGACTGAATTGGTGAAGAGAAAGATGGGGAGAAAGAGGAAGGAGATGGGAAAGGATTAGGGTGGAAGAAGGGAAGGAAGAAAAGGAAGTAAAAGAGAAGTGAGAAAAAATGCTGTCATTGGTTATCTTATTAGTTCTCCTGGCCTCTGTGTCTTACCCACTGTCTTTACTCAGAGCAGAACCACAGGTTATTATGTTTCCAAAGGCAAGTGGATGAATATAGTTAATACTTCAATGAAGTATGAATTTTGGAGGTAGACCAAGCTTTTAAAACTTTAAAGTGCATACAGATTGCCTGGAGATCTTATTGAAATGCAGATTCTGATTCTGTAGGTCTGGAGTTAGATCTGAGTCTCTGCATTTTTAATAAGTTCAAGGGAAAATGCTAGACGTTTGCATCTTCTTTTGTTACCAGGCAGGGGACCTGGCCCTGAGTAGGTCTGCCTTAGGACCAGTTGATAGGGTGAGGATTCTTTATTTTTAATATATTTTATTGATTATGCTATTACAGTTGTCCCATTGCCACCCCCCCGCCTTCATTCCCCTCCACCCTGCACACCCTCTCCCACCCACATTCCCCCTTTTAGTTCATGTCCATGTGTCATAAGTTCTTTAGCTTCTACATTTCCCATACTATTCTTACCCTCCCTCTGTCTATTTTCTACCTACTGTCTATGCTACTTATTCTCTGTACCTTTTCCCCCTCTCTCCTCTTCCCATTCCCCTGTTGCTAACCCTCCCATTCCCCTATTGCTAACCCTCTCTTCTCCTCCTATTCCCCTGTTGCTGATCTCCATTTCTGTGTTTCTGCTCTTGTTCTAGTTGTTTGCTTAGTTTGTTTTAGGTGTGGTTGTTAATAATTGTGAGTGTGCTGTCATTTTGCTGTTCATATTTTTATCTTCTTTTTCTTAGATATGTCCCTTTAACATTTCATGTAGTAAAAGCTTGTTGATGATGAACTCCTTTAACTCGACTTCATCTGAGAAGCAGTTTATCTGCCCTTCCATTCTAAATGAAAGCTTTGCTGGATAGAGTAATCTTGGATGTGGATCCTTGCCTTTCATGACTTGGAATACCTCTTTCCAGCCCCTTCTTGCCTGCAAGGTTTCTTTTGACAAATCAGCTGATAGTCTAATGGGACTCCTTTGTAGTTAACTGTCTCCTTATCTCTTGCTGCTTTTAAGATTCTCTTCTTCTCTATAATTTCAGGTAATTATGATGTGCCTTCATGTGTTCTTCCTTGAGTCCATCTTCTTTGGAACTCTCTGAGCTTCCTGGACTTCCTGGAAGTCTATTTCCTTTGCCAGATTGGGGAAGTTCTCCTTCATTATTTGTTCAAATAAGTGTTCAGTTTGTTGCTCTTCCTCTTCTCCTTCTGGTCCCCCTATAATTCAGATGTTGGAACATTTAAAGATATCCTGGAGGTTCCTAAGCCTCTCCTCATTTTTTTGAATTCTTATTTCTTCATTCTTTTCTGAT
>PVIA01019325.1:0-10751 GCA_004024845.1 Tonatia bakeri | reverse complement strand
CTTTAAAACTTCATTCCCAGTAATGAATAAAACAGACAGAAAGCCAGTAAGGATTTGGATGATCTGAATAGCAGTTAACAACCAACTTGATCTAAGTTATACGTAACATGTAAATGTATCATCTATTAACATGTCAGTGTGTGCTTAAATAAAATCCAGTCCTGTAATACTAAATTGTATATCCTTCAATAAAGCATCCTCTTTAAAAAATGTTTGTGTCATGTTGTAAACTGTTCTTTTTGATCAAATCTCTGTTCTGTTCACTCTTTGTGCTATTCCCATTCACCATCTTTGATTATATCGCGAACGTGGACTTCATGCCTGTACATTGGGTTAGTCCTCTTATTAAAAGTTTTTGTTTTCCTTCATTATTATCACATTTAATCCACCTCTCAGTTTATACTGTTTGAATTTTTTTTTGATTCCCTAAAGTAAACCTTAAATTGAAAATTAATAAATTGTTTTCTAAGGAAATTACTTAAGGTACCTGAACTGACTGAAAATATTTTAAAATAATAATAATGCATGAGGACTTAAATGATTATTGATTGTAAAATTATGAAGTTTGTAGCATGTTCATCTTCAACTGCAAAGATAAAATTGGAAATAAAATCTAACAGTAACTCAAGTTTGAGGGATTTTATTTATTTACAAAGAATTCATTTAGAATGGTTTCATGAAGAAATTGAAATTTATGTTAGAGCTTAAAGGTAGGTTAAGGTTGTGTCATATACAAAGGTGTAAGGAACCAATCATAAGTTCTTAGTATCTACCAACTTTCTGAAATTGTACTGTAAATCAGAAAAGAATGTACTTAAAAAAAAAAACAGAAATGCCAGTAGTATACCTTAGTACTAAAACTATTTTTTAAAAAAGAGATCTAGAAGGGAAAAGGCAATCCCTCAAGATCATGGAAAGGAATAAGTTAGGCAGTCGACAAGTAGAAAAATCTGCCAATTCTGTTTCTGGTAAAATGAATACTTTAAAGAAGAAAATTTTGTATAGGCTGAGGCTAATATATTTAAGGGTATAAACATTTTTCCTTTAGATTTCCTTTCTAAAAACAAAACGGTAAAATATCATATTTCAGTTGACTAAAAATATACCCAAATATGTCACAACACAACATTAAAGGTAATGGACAATTACAGAATATTGTAAATTAATACTAACAAGCCATTCACATCAAACTTTGTTGCCAACTAAAACCAAACAAAAACACAACAATTCTATAATGTACCAAGTGTGTTTCAATTTACTATGTGCAATCTAACAAACTTTTTGTCATGATTTACCAGATATATGTAAATGATTTAAGCATTAAACTTGTGAGCAATAAAAATAAAAAAAATTAAGAAGAAAGTTATGAGGGGATTGACACTTCAATAATTAGTTAGAAAATAACTGCAGGGTTTTGTTTGTTTTTAAATAGGGACCATATACTGTAAATAGAGCATTCAAAGCTTATGCTTCAAGAATACAACTCAAATCATGGGAGAGGGTAAAATTGTTCAAAGAGAACATGTGCGTGAGAAAGAAGAGCAAAGGACAGATTTCAGTGCAGGACATGGGAAGAAGAAGACAGGGAATGAGAAATGTCATGTAACATAATACTTGTTATGGAAGAAAGGTTACAAAGAACAGGAATCACAACAACCCAATCTCTTAGAAGATTAGGGAGAAGGCGATTTCAAGAAAGAAGATAGAATAATGTCAAAAGATGCAGAAAAATCAAGGAGGATAAGAAGTGGACAAAGCATGTTAGGTTTAGTAAATAGGATCCAGGTTGAGTCCTGGGTGGCTGTCCTGGGGAGGGTGCTTCATTGGACGGACGCACACAGGACACGGGGACAGGGAAGGACTTGAAGAGTTGGAGACAGGTTATATGATTTTGAATAGGAAAAAATAAAGGAACTACAATGAGACAACTAAGTGAAGAGAAAATGTTTTGTTTGATGGTTTTTAAAGATTAGGCATATCTACTCAATTTCACAAATTGAAAAGAGAGTACACATAAGCTGTGATGTAATTAAATGGATTTGCTGGCATTAATGCCTGGGTTCTCTAAGTACTGGGGCTTTACAGTGACCTTTTCAGATTTTCATTGCTTAGGACTCATTTGATTTCCCTTTTTTATTTGGATTTCCTCAAACGGTCTGGAGCTTCTCAAATTTTAAAGACGACTGAACATTAGTGACACAAATAGTTTATATGAAGCATTTCTGTTTATTCATATGTGAACAAGGAAGTGATTTCTGATATCTTAGAATGAAGCTAGACCTATCTTGTACCATGTGAGTTATATTCTCAAATAGAAGTTTTGAGGCATATTCTACAATAACAAATCAAACATTTCCAACAAGCTTTGGTAAATTTACACTTTGTGATTTAGTTGATTTAGAACTTTATGTAAGACTATCTGAACTTCAGTTCTGAAGGACAAATAAGGAAGAAAGCAAAACATTCTAATCAGTGGAATTAGTAAGTTTGAGCTACTAAGGCAATATAGCACAAAGTCAAGTGCAAAGAACTGATCTAAGTTCTTTGGTACACAGGTCCCTACTTGTGTACCAAAGTTGTATCATTAAATCCAATAGAGGTAAGCAAACATTAATAGTAAAATTTATAAGCATAGCATGTTTTATTTTCATTAATTTTATTCTGGCTGCAAAGGAAGCCATTGGGAAATTTTGTTCAATAGGAAATATTTTAACATCTGCCTGACACAACTATGTCCCATGACTGATCTGTAATACTATCTTTCCACATGGGGATTGTAAGAGCCTTGAACCTTCTTCAAATGTTATATTTTAACAACTGAATCAATCTCCTCAATAGAATCAGAATTTTTATGCTTACTTTTCTCAGGTTTCAGTCAGTTTTATTGTTTCAAGAATTTGATGATTTCATCCACATTGACAAGTTTATTGACTTTTAAATGTAAATAATATCTTCCTATTATCTAATGTTTGAAACATCACTTTTATGATATATTTTCATTTTTCTTCTGGTAACTTCTGTTTTTTTCCTAAAACATCTGGCAACATTTTTTCAAAATTATTATGTTAAAAAACATTATTATTAAGTAAGTTAATAGTTTATTTGTATATCACTAGCTTTTACCTAATGTCATCTTTCTCTTCTAAGATCTCATCCAGGATAATACACTATATCTCATTGTTATGTTTTATTGTTTTCTTATTGTCTGTGACAGTTCCTCAAACTTTCCTTGACTTCAGTGACCTTCACTGTATCTGAGGAATACTGGTCAAGTATTTCACAGGATATCCCTCAGTTGGGAATTGTCTGATTTTTTTTTCTTTCCCTTAGGGTTATGAAGTTTTAGAAGCAAAAAGTGCCTTTCATATTGCATCATTGTTGATGTTAATCTTGAACACTTGACTGGGGTAGTGTTTGTTAGTTTATCTCTGTATAAAATTTCTCCTTTTTTTCCTGTTTTCATACAATATTCTTTTAAAGGAAGTCCACACATGAGAAGTGGAAAGCTATGTTCTAGCCCCTTGAGGAAAGAAGGTCCATATAAATTACTTGGGGCTCTTCTGCACAGACAATTTGTCTATTTTCTCTCATTTACGTATTTATTCAACAAGTTATTTATATGGATATGGGCTTAAGGATATTTAATTTATACTATAGTTTATAATCCAATGCTACCTAATATATTTTGTTGTTCAAATTGTTTCAGTTTGGGCCATTAAGAACTTTATCAGTTGGCTTCTAGATCCCCTTGACATACTGTGCACACTTATATTAGTTTTTTATAGCTAAGGTTTTTGTTCTCCCTGACCCATCTGGCTTCTTTCAAACAATTTTTTTGTCCTTTGTTTCTGTATTTTTGCTATGATATTCCTAAGTGTAATTTTTATTTGTTTGTTTTGTATTTATCCTGCTTTTTGTTCTCTGACCTAAGTGTGTGGGTTTAGTGTCTATCATTGGTTTTGCAATTTCCTCAACCATTATTACAACCATTCTTCTACTTCATTCACTCTTCTTTTCTCCTTCTGAGATCCTTATTATCTATGTCATATCTTCAGTAAGTTTGCCATAGTTCTTGGATAGGCCGCTGCATTTTCTCAGTCTTTTTCTTTTTTCATTTTTGTTTTGGAAGTTTCTATTGACATATAGTTAAGCAGACAAATTTTGTGTCCTAGACTACTGGTGAGCCAATTAAAAGCATTCTACATTTCTGTTATTTTTTTTGTATTTCTTTTTTTAAATTTTATTTTAATCATTATTCAAGTACAGTCTTCTGTCCTTTACTCCCAGTTCACCCACCCATCCCTGCCCACCTCCCTTCCATTTCCACACCTCTAGTTTTTGTCCATGTGTTCTTTATACTTGTTCCTGTATATCCTTCCCCCTTTCCCCTGAAATTCCCTCCCCTTTCCCCTCTGGTCTCTGTCAGCCTGTTTTCTATTTCAGTGTCTTAGGTTATATTTTGCTTATTTGTTTGTTTTGTTCTTTGGGTTCCTATTAAACGTGAGATAATATGGTATTTGTCTTTCACTGCCTGGCTTATTTTGCTTAGCATAATGGTTTTCAGTTCCATTTATGCTGTTGCGAAGGGTAGGAACCCCTTCTTTCTTTCTGCTGTGTTGTATTCAATTATGTAATTGCACCATAGTTTTTTGATCCATATATTTACTGACGAGCACTTGGCTATTGTAACTTGTGCTGCTACGAACATTGGGGTGCATAGGTTCTTTTGGATTAGTGCTTCAGGATTTTTAGGATATAATCCCAGCAGTGGAATTGCTGGGTCAAAAGGCAAATCCATTTTTAGTCTTCTGAGAAAATTCCATACTGTTTTCCATAGTGGTTGTACCAGTCTGCAATCCCACCAACAGTGCACTAGGGTCCCCTTTTCTCCACAACTTCTCCAACACTTGTTGTTTGTTAATTTGTTTATGATGGCCATTCTCAATGGTGTGAAGTGGTATCTCATTGTTGTTTTAATTTGCATCTCTCTAATAGCTGGCGATATTGAGCATCTTTTCATGTTTCTCTGGATCCTCTGTGTGTCCTCCTTGGAGTAGTACCTGTTCAAGTCCTTTGCCCATTTTGTAATTGGGTTGCTTGTCTTCTTAGAGTGGAGTCATGTAAGTTCTTTATATATTTTGGAGATTGAACCCTTATCTGAGGTATCATTGGCAAATATGTTTTCCCATACGTTTGGTTCCCTTTTCATTTTGCTGACATTTTCTTTAGCCATACAGAAGCCTTTTAATTTGATGAAGTCCCATTTGTTTATTTTTTCTTTTTTGTCCCTTGCTCTAGGGGACATACCAGTAAAAATGTTACTGCATGAAATATTTGAGGTTTTCCTGCCTATGTTCTCATCTAGGACTTTAGTGGTGTTATGGTTTATATTTAAACCTTTTATCCACCTTGAATTTATTTTTGTGTATGGTGTAAGTTGGTGCTAGTGTACATAGAAAATCCAATAGACTTGGCAAAAAAACTGCTCTATCTAATAAATTAACTTGGCCAAACAGAGGGATACAAAGTCAATATCCAGAAATCAAAAGCATTTTTGTACACCAACAATGAAACAGCAGAAGCAGAAATCAAGAAAAAATCCCATTTGATATAACAAAAAATAAAATAAAATACCTAGGAATAAACCTAACCAAAGAGGTAAAAGACCTATATTGAGAAAACTACACAACACTGAAGAAAGAAATCAGGGAAGACACAAATAAATGGAAACATATACCAGGTTCATGGATCAGAAGAATAACATCATCAAAATGTCCATACTACCCAAAGCAATTTACAGATTCAATCTAATACCTATCAAAGCACCAGTAGCATATTTCACAGACATAGAACAAACACTTTAAAAATTTATATGGAACCATAAATAACCTTGAATAGCTGCTGCAATTTTGAGAAAGAAGAGTAAAGTAGTAGGGATCACAATACCTAATACTAAACTGTATTACAAAACCACTGTAATCAAAACAGCCTGGTACTGGCATAAGAACAGATGCATGGACCAGTGGAACAGAACAGAGAGCCCAGTAATAAACCCAAGTCTCTATGGTGAATTAATATTTGAGAAGGGGGCAGCAACATAAAATGGAGTAAAAATAGCTTCTTCAACAAATGGTGTTGGGAGAACTGGATAGCTACGTGTAAAAATATGAAACTTTTTTTGCATTTCAAGCATTTCTTCATGATTCTTTTTTAGAGGTCATATCCTTCTGCTTACATTACTCCACAATTCTTGCATGTGGTCTACTTTTTAACATTGAAACCTGTACCAAAACTTGTATTTGTTTTTTAGAGCTGCCATAACAAAATACCAGAGGCTGAGAGGCTTAAACAACCAAAATTTATTTTTATTTAATTCTGTAGGCTAGAAGTCCACAATCAAGATGCCACCAGGTTTAATTTCTTCTGAGATTTCTCTTCTTCATTTGCAGATGACTGTCTTCTTGCTGTGTCACATGGTTTTTACTCTACTGGGCCTAGGCTGATAGATCCTGAGTACCAAGAAAAATTGGACTGCTCTTCTACAGTGGTGGTAAGAAAGGTATATCTGGAGTGCAAGAGATCTCTTAGGGCATCTCTTACTATTACCATTCCCTGTGATTAAAGTCAATGGAAAATGACAACCACCAAATCAATTTTTGTTGATTTTTAATTTTAAAATGAGCCTGAGTTTATTTGGTGCATTTGATTAGAAGGCATATTTTACAGTCTACCTGTGGGTTACAGTGAAATTAGATCAAATTGTTAATTATACTTTTCAGATTTTCTTAATCTTTATGGGAGCTTTGTTTATTATTTTATTATTTTATTATTTATTGAGAGAAGTGTGTTAAATCTCACATGAAGTTTTTAAAACTGACAATTTCTGTTTTACTATTTAAGCCATTTTATTTTGTACACAGTTTTTCAATTATTACATATTCCTGTTGTACCATTCTTCATCTTTATAAAATGGCTCTTTATTTCAACTAATGATTTTTTAAAAAACATCTTTGAGTTCTGAGAAAAAAAAGACCCAAACGAAAGAACAGATCAAAGCTCCAGAAAAAAATACAACTAAGCAATGAAAAGATAGCCAACCTATCACATGCATAGTTCAAAACACTGATAATCAGGATGCTCACAGAATTGGTTGAGCAAGGTTACAAAATAGAGAAAAAGTAAAGGCTATGAAAAGTGAAATAAAGGAAAATGTATAGGGAGTCAACAGTGATGTGAAGGAAACCAGGACTCAAATCAATGGTTTGGAGCAGAAGGAAGAAATAAACATTCAACCAGAACAGAATGAAGAAACAAGAATTCAGAAAAAGTGAGGAGAGGATTAGGAACTTCTGGAACAACGTCAAATGTTGAAATTATATAGGTGCCAGAAGGAGAAGAGGAAGAGCAAGAAATCAAAAACTTATTTGAAAAAAATAATGAAGGAGACCTTTCCCACTCTGGCAAAGGAAATAGACTTCCAGGAAGTCCAGGAAGATCAGAGAGTCCCAAAGAAGTTGGACCCAAGGAAGCACACATCAAGGCACATCATAATTACATCACCCAAGGTTAAAAATAAGGACAGAATCTTAAAATTAGCAAGAGAAAAGGAGAGAGTTACCTACAAAGGAGTTCCCATAAAGCTATCAGCTGATTTTTTAAAATAAACCTTACAGACAAGAAGGGTCTGGAAGGAAGTATTTAAAGTTATGAAAGGCATGGACCTACATTCAAGATTACCCTGTCCAACAAGTCTATAATTTAGAATGGAAGGGCAGATAAAACGCTTCCCAGATAAGGTCGAGTTAAAGGAATTCATCATCACCAAGCCCTTATTATATGAAATGTTTCTTTATCTAAGAAAAAGAAGATGATCAAAACTATAAACAGTAAAATGACAACAAACTTAAAACTATCAACAACCAAACCTAAACAAAAATGAACTAAGCAAACAACTAGAACAGGAACAGAATTATAGAAGTGGAGATAACATGGAGGGTTATCAGCACAGAAGGGGAGGTGGGGAATAGGGATAAAGGTACAAGGAATAAGTAGCATAAGTGGTAGGTAGAAAATAGACAGGGGGAGGTTAACAATAGTATATGAAAGTTAGAAGCCAAAGAACTTATATGTATGACCCATAGACCTGAACTAAAGTGGGGGAATGTGGGTGGGAGGGAGTGTGCAGGGCAGAGGGGACAAAAGAGGGGAAATGGGACAACTATAATAGCATAATCAAGAAAATACATTAAAAATTATCTGTGCAATATACAAGGATGTACAAAAGTAGGTTTGCTGTTGTATGAGAAACAGTTTATTCTTATATTATTATTTATTAATTATTATATTATTTATTTGTATTACAACTTGTAAACCTACTTCTGCCCACCTTTATACATAGCTACCAAAGCATTCTTATAGTTTATTGTTGGCATGGTTCAAGTTTTTCCATTGTTTTACTTTTATCCTTCTTTTACTTTTTTAAATGTAAGGAAGATGCAGTTAATTAGATTTTTCCAGTTTAATTGAGATATAAATGATACATAATACTGTGTAAATTTATGGTGTGCAATTTAATTGTTGGACACACATATATATTGTGAAACAATTACCATAGTAAGGTTAGTTAGCACCTCCAAAACTATATAATTACAATTGTGTGTGTGTTTTGAGAAATTTAAGATCTACTGTCTTAGCAACATTCAAGTATGTAATTCGCTATTGTTAACTATAGTCAACGTGTTGTGCATTTGATTTCCAGAATTTGTTCATCTTATAACTGGAAGATTGTAGCCATTGACCAACATCTTCCTATTTCCCCTAGCCCTCAGTCCCTGGTAACCACAATTCTACTCTCTGTTTCTAAGATTTGGGCTCTTTTTTTAAAGATCCCACATATAAGAGAGTTTATATATTTGTCTTTCTAAACCTGACTGGTTTAACTAGCATAATGCCCTCAAGATCCATTCATACTGTTGAGAATGACAGAATTTCCTTGTGTGTTTTTTTTAAATGTCTAGATGTTATTCCATTGTATAGGTATACCTCATCTTCCATATCCGTCCATCCATAAATGGACAGTAAGTATGTTTCCAATTTTTGGCTATTGTGAATTATGCTGTAGTGCATAGGAGTTAAACATAGGAGTGCAGATATCTTTTTGAGACCCTGATTTCATTTCCCATGGTGTATACCCAGAAGTAAGATTGCTGGGTTATGTGATAGTTTTAATTTGAAGAATCTCCATGCTTTTCCATTGTGACTGAACACTTTACATCCCCACCAATGGTGCAAAAGGGTTCCCTTTCTCCACATCTTCACCAACACTAGTTATTTCTTGTCATGTTAAAGATAGCCATTCTAGCAGGTGTGAGGTGATAGCTCCTTGTGATTTTGATTTGTGTTTCCCTATTTGTGATGTTGAGACTTTTTTGCATGCATCTGTTGCCATTACCTATGTGTATTCTTTGGACAATGTCTATTTCAAGCCCTCTGACTATTTTTAAATTGAATAGATTGATTTTTTGCTATTGAGTTGTATAAGTTCCTTATATATTTTTTGGATATTACTCCTTATCAGATACCTACTTTGAAAATATTTTCTCCCAGTGTTTGGGTTGCCTTGTCATCTTGTTAACTGTTTCTTATGCTGTGCAAAACTTTTTATTTTATGTAGTCTCACTTATTTATTTTAGCTTTTGTTGTTTGTCCATTTGGTGATCAATCTAAAAAATTATTGCCAAGAACAATTTCAAGGGGCATTTTCTTCTTCTAGGACTTTTTGAGTTTTTGGTCTTACACTAGAATTTAATCAATTTTAAGCTAAATTTAGTGAGTGGTGTAAGGTAGGGGTCTAATATCATTGTTCTACATGTGAATATCCAGTTTTCACAATGGCATTTATTAAAGAGACTATCATGGAACTGGAGAATATTATGTTAAGTGAAATAAGCCAGGTGGTGAAAGACAAATACCATATGATCTCACATATAAGTGGAACATAATCAACAAATCGAACAAGTAAGCAAAATAGAACTAGAGACATGCAAATAAAGAACAAACTGACAGTAACCAGAGAGGAGGGGAGAAAGGGATAGTGGGGAAAAGACAGGGAAGGGTCAAGTCAAGGAACATGTATAAAGGACCCAGGACAAGACAATGGGGGAGAGGATTGAATGAGAGAGGTGGGGATGGGTAGGACGGGGGAGACTAATGGGTGAAAAAGTGGGGACAATTGTAATTGAACAACAATTTAAAAAAAAGAGAAACTATCCTTTGCCCATTGAGTATTTTTGGCTCCCTTGTCAAGTATTAGTATATAATCCAATATATTGGATTTGGGTTTTTTTATTAATTCATTTTAATCATTTCTCATTTTCTTAACCTCTTATTTAGAGTATTTAGTCTATCTTAAACTGTTTGTTTTTATCTGAACCACTTTTTTTTTCATTTCATTGAATACATATGGAGATATTTGAATCCATAGTTAGTGTCCTTTTTCCATTGTGGAGAAATCCTTGTTCATTGTTTTCTCAGTGCTTCTATCCCATTCTTTTCTCTCTTTCCTCTTTCAGCACTTCTTCAATACATACGTATAGACTTTTTAAACTGCATCACACCTGTGTTTATATACACATTTTTAGGTTTTTCATTTTTGTCTTCTCTTTGTGTCAGTTTAATGTAATCTGTTTATCTATTTTTAGTCATCAATTTTGTCTTGTACTATGTCTAATTTGATATTAACTCCAATTATA
>PVIA01019324.1:0-10735 GCA_004024845.1 Tonatia bakeri | reverse complement strand
TACCACTTCACACTAGTCAGAATGGCCATCATAAGCAAAACCACAAACAACAAGTGTTGGAGAAATTGTGGAGAAAAGGGGACCCCAGTGCACTGTTGGTAGGACTGCAGACTGGTACAACCACTGTAGAAAACAGTATGGAACTTATTAGAAAACTAAAAATGGATCTGCCTTTGGACCCAGCAATTCCACTGCTGGGACTATATCCTAAGAATCCTAAAACACCAATCCAAAAGAACCCATGCACCCCAATGTTCGTAGCAGCACAATTTACAGTAGCTAAGTGCTGGAAGCACCCTAGGTGCCCATCAGTAAATGAATGGATCAAAAAACTATGGTACATTGAGGCAATGGAATTCTATGCAGCAGAAAGAAAGGAGCTCCTACCCTTTGCAACATCATGGATGCAACTGGAAAGCATTATGCTAAGCGAAATAAGCCAGGAGTTGAAAGATAAATACCATATGATCTCACCTTTAACAGGAACCTAAACAAAACAAAGAAAAAAGCAAAATATAGTGAAAGACACTGTAGTAGAGGACAGGCAGAAAGTGACCAGAGGGGAGAGAAGAGGGAGTTTCAGGGGAAAAGTGGAAGGGTTTACAGGAACAAAGTTAAAAGACACATGGACAAAAACTAGGGGGAGGGTGGTAATGGGAGGGATGTTGGGAGAAAGTGGTGGGTGGGCTGGATTGGGAGTAAAGGGGAGAAAACTGTACTTGAACAATGATTAAAATAAAATTAAAAAAAGTTAGAAATAGAATTACTGTATGATCAGCAGTCTCATTTTTGGTTATGCAAGGTCTGTGTGGAAAAAGTTTAGCCATTAATATAGCAAGAACAGTTTGTGGTACATTCATGTAACTTGGCAGGCAAGGAGAGTAGACTGGAATGCACATGTGTGAATAGTGATGACTTCACTGTACTAGTTTGTGGGGTTGGTAGATGCTGTTGAGTGAGCATGTGTACTGTGTAGCCATCACATTCAAAATGACTTAGCGAGTGGAGCAGTGAATCTGCATCAAATTTTGCATTAAGCTTGAACGTTCCTCTGTAGAAACTGTTCAGATGATTCTGAAGGCTGCCACTATGGGCAACTGGTGATTGGCAGCTTAATCATGACAACACTACTACAATCCAGACTTGGCACCCTGCGACTTCTGGCTTTTCCCAAAACTAAAATCACCTTTGAAAGGGAAGAGATTTTAGATTGTGGGTGAGATTGAAGAAAATACGAGACAGGTGAGGGCAATTGGGAGAACTGTGTGAGTTCCCAAGGTGCCTAATTTGAAGGGGACTGAGGCATCATTATCTTATGTACAATGTTTCTTGTAGCTTGTATCTTCTTCAAAAAATGTCTCTATTACATGGCTGGCTATCTTCTGGATAGACCTTGTGTATTCAAAGGAAATAACATTACAGCATTATTCACAGTAGCTAAGATATGGAAGCAACCTAAATATTTGTCAGAGGGTGAAGATGTGGTATATGGTGTTAACCTAAAAATAAAAAGCTGAAATGAGAGGCAAGAAGTGTTTATTTGGGATCAAAGAATTACAGTTTGGATAGTACAGATTTAGGCAGAAACCCAACACTGTCCCAGTTACAGGGTAAAAACAAGGGTTTTTTATGAGAAAAGGAAAAAAATAATGACATGAAAAGAAGAAGGAATTCCTATGCTCACAGGCTGAGCAACTCTTGGCTGTATATGATTACTTACTGATTGTCTTCAGATCAGTCTTTGTGGTCAGGATGTCTGCTTTCCTGCTGGCTTTACAAACAGTTGTTTGTAAAAGAATGTTGTTTTAACCCAGTGCAAAGGTCTGACCGAACACAAAGATTCAAGGAACAAGACATGCTAGGTGGTTCCTCTGGAATTGCAGCTCTGGCTCCGTTTTG
This sequence comes from Tonatia bakeri, assembly GCA_004024845.1. Lineage (NCBI taxonomy): Eukaryota > Metazoa > Chordata > Mammalia > Chiroptera > Phyllostomidae > Tonatia > Tonatia bakeri. The sequence goes on along the minus strand of PVIA01019324.1, from coordinate 8,836 downwards.
AAAAGGCTCAGTGTATATTATTTTTTACAATGAAGTTCTATTCATCCATGAGAAAGAAGGAAATCCTTCCATTTGCAACAATATGAATGAATCTTGAGGGTATTATGCTAAGTGAAACAAGTCTGAGAAAGACAAATGCTATAGTTCTCACTTATATGTGGAATCTGTAAAACAGCTGAATTTATAGGAACAAAGTAGAATGATGGTTACCGGGAGTTAGGTGGTAAAGGGAAATGGGGAGATGTTCGTCAAAGGGTATAGGCTTTAAGTTCTGAGGATTCTAATGTAGAACATAGTGATTATAGTTAATAATACTGTATTATGTACTTGAAAGTTACTAAGTGAGTAGAGTACAGTTTACATGTTCTGACCACAAAAAAGAAATGGTAACTATGTGGGTGATACAGGTGTTAGCAAATGTCATGGTGGTAATCGTTCTGTAATGTGTAAGTGTATTAAATCAACACATGCATTTTAAACTTTCACAGTGTCATGTGTCCATTATGTTTCAGTAAAGATGGGGGTGAAAAAAGACAAAGTCAATTTGAAGGGGCTTCAGCTGGCTAAAGACAGGGCAATTTGACCATCAAAAAGAATCATGAATTCAGTAGATGTTAGCACATTAGTTATGTTAAAATCCATGAATTCATGATAATAAATATATAAAAAGCACAAAACCCCAGCTTCTCAGTTACCATGGGAGTTTACTAGGGCACTGCAGTAGGCTGAATAAGTGGCCCCTGAAGACATCAGGTCCTAATCCCTGGAATTTGTAAATGTTACCTCTTTTGGCAAATGAGTTTTTACAGATTTGATTAAGTTAAATCTTGAGATAGGGAGATTTACCTGGATTTTTTGGGTAGGCCCAAAGTATAATCACAAATGTCCATATAGGAGAGAGGTGAGGGAAATTTGATTACACCACATGCACAGAGGAGATGGCCGGATAACAGAAACAGAGGCAAGGAAGGGTGAGAGACTTGAAGATGCTGGTCCTGAAGATTGGAACTGTGCAGTCACCGAAGAGTGCTAGCAGCCACTGGAAGTTGGGAGAGGCAAGAAGCGTATTATGTCCTAGAGTTGTTGGAGGGAGGATGGCTCTTCCACACCTTGGTTTTGGCCCAGTGAAACTGATTTCCGAGTTTAGACTTCCAGAACTGTGAAAGAATAATTTTTTTTGTCTGTTTTAAGGTACCAAATTTGTAGTAATGTGTTGCAGCAACCACAGAAAGCTAACACAGTTACACACTCATTATTCTGAAAATTGGTACATAAAGGGAGAGATTCAAGCATTAATCCCTTTTGTCCTGTTTAAAATTTATTTCTGGGTAGGCAAATAGGGAATAAGGGAAAGTTCTTTCTAGAAAAATGTCTTCTAATATATGCGGAAAGAACCATAAAGATTATAGTTTTGAAATCCCTAGTTAAATAATGTACATAGGCAGTGATTATCCATTGATGCTGAAATCATTAGGTGAAACACTGCTGTGGGACCTTAATGGATGGATCAGGCTGACACCACCTGAACCTGTCAGTCAGTCTAAATTGACAAAAAAGAGAGACAGCAGTTATTGTATGCTTGCAGTAAGAAATAGACAGCATTAATTGTGAAGTATTCTTGTCCCAAACTCGAACCTGGATCTGATCAAAAGTCTGGATCTGCCTATTATTTTATAGTAAATATAGGGTACATAGGAACACATTAAATGACACTGCAGAAATGCAGTCAGCCAATCCAGAGTGTGGAAAATTCTGCATGACAGATGACCTGGTTTCTCTAACAAATAGCAAGGAAAAAAGAAGGGTCAGTGGAACGGTTATTTAAAACAGACTTAGATGACAAATAAGCCAAGTATAATAAATGCAGTGGTTGGACCTTTTTGGATCCTGAATCAAATAAGGTTACTGTAAGAAGACATTCATGGGCCCTGGCTGGTGTGTATCGGTTGGTTGGAGCATTGTTTGTTCTATAACAGGGGTGTTGAGGATTCCATTCCTGGTCAGGACACATACTCAGGGGTTGCCAGTTACATTTCTGGTCCAGGCATGAATGGGAGGCAACCAATTGATGTTTCTCTCTCACACTGATGTTTTTCTCTCCCTTCCTCTTTCTCTTAAAAAACAAAACAAAAAGAAACCAATTAAAAAAATGTCCTCAGGTGTGGATAGAAAAAAAAAGGCATTCATGGAATAAGTGGGAAAATTTGAATACTGGCTATTAGATGATACTAAGGAATGTTGTTCAAGTTTTTAGGCATAATGATGCTGTAGTTATATTTAAAAAAAACTGACCAATTGTAGCTCTATACTGGAATATTTGTGGAAAATGGTATGTCTGGGATTTGCTTTAAGTTGTCAGCAAGATGGTACAGGGAAAAGTGGGGAGTGGATAGAAGAAAGATTGGTTATTGGTTGATATTTGTTGGATGAAATTTATGGGAATTCCTGGTACTAATCTCCCTAACTTTGTGTATATTTTAAAATTCCCATAATGAAGTAAAAAATGTTGGAGTAAAATTTTTTTTATTCTCAACAATATATGTATTTTTTATTTCAGAGAGAGAGGGAGGGAGGAGGGATAGGAAGAGAGAAACATCATGTGAGAGAAACATCAGTTACTTGCCTCTCATCCATGTCCAGTTGCCTCTTGCACGCACCCTGACTGGGGATAGAACCTGCAACCTGGGTATGTGCCCTGACTAGGGATTGAACCCACAACCTTGTGGTCTATGGGACAATGTTCCAACCAACTGAGCCACCCAATCAGGGCTAGAGTAAATGTTTTAATGTTTTTAAGACCTTGATTTTTTTAATGGAATAATGGATAACATCTTCAACAGATTTTTAAAAAAATTTTAAAGAATTTTTAAAGAAAATTTCAAAAATATAAAAAGAATAGTAAACTATACCAAAATGAACTCGTTATCCAGCTTCAGTAATTACTAAGATGTGGTCAGACTTTTGTGTCACCTGTATCTCATTCATTGTTTCCTGAATCACATCAGTACATAAAAATATATGTGTATAGTGTATCTATACTATATATCTACTATATATATATATATCATATATATTTGATTCATAAATCTGTATACATGTACTCCACTATATGTCTCTAATAGTTAAGTACTTTTTTTAAAAAAACACAGTGCCAATAGCATTGTGTTAACACTGAAATTTTTTTTTTTTTTTAACATGATTCATTATCTAGTTAAACAGGGTTTACCCTGATGTTAAAGTTCAGGCAAGAAAAATTTTATGTGATGAAATTCAGAATTTTCTGTGTGTGTCTCTCAGGTCAAGAAGAACTGTAATTTTTAAAAATATATGTATTTTATTGAATATGCTATTACAGTTGTTCCATTTTTTCTCCCCTTTATTCCCCTCTACCCTGTACCCCCCCACTAGTTCATGTCCATGGGTCATACATATAAGTTCTTTGGCTTCTCCATTTCCCATACTATTCTTAACCTCCCCCTATCTATTTTGTACTTACCATTTATGCTTCTTATTCCCTGTACCTTTTCCCCCATTCTCTCCTCTCCCCCTCCCCACTGTTAACCTGCTATGTGATCTCTATTTCTGTGAATCTATTCCTGTTCTAGTTATTTGCATACTGCATTTTTGTTTTTGTTTTTTTAGGTTTGGTTGTTGAGAGTTGTGAGTTTGTTGTCATTTTACTGTTAGTACTTTTAATCTTCTTTTTCTTAGATAAGTCCCTTTAACATTTCATATAAGAAGGGCTTGGTGGTGATGAACTCCTTTAACTTGAACTTATCTGGAAAGCACTTTCTGCCCTTCCATTCTAAATGAGAGCTTTGCTGGACACAGTAATCTTGGATGTAGGTCCTTGCCTTTCTTTGACTTCAAATACTTTATAGACCCTTTTTGCCTGTAAGGTTTCTTTTGAGAAGTCAGCTGACAGTCTGATGAGAACTCCTTTGTAGGTAACTGTCCCCTTTCCTCTTGCAGCTTTTAAGAGTCTCTCCTAATCTTTAATCTTGGGCAGTGTAACTATGATGTGCATTGCTGTGTACTTCCTTGTGTCCAACTTTTTTGGGAGACTCTGGGCTTCCTGGACTTCCTGGAAGCCTATTTCCTTTGCCAGACTGGGGAAGTTCTCCTTCATTACATTTTCAATTTCATGCTCTTCCTCTTCTCCTTCTGGCACTCCTGTGATTTGGATGTTGGAACATTTAAAGTTTTCCAAAGGTTCCTAAACATCTCCTCTTTTTTGTATTCCTGTTTCTTTATTCTATTCTGGTTGAATATTTATTTCTTCCTTCTATTGTACACTGTGTATTTGAGTCCTGGTTTCCTTCCCTTTGCTGTTGGTTCCCTGTACATTTTCCTTTATTTCACACTTCATAGCCATCACTTTTTCCTCTCTTTTGCAACCATACTCACACATTTCTGTGAGCATCCTGATTACCAGTTTTGAACCGTGCACCTGATAGGTTGGCTATCTCTTCATTGCTTAGTTGTATTTTTTCTAGAGTTTTGATCCGTTCTTTCATTTGGGCCATATTTTTTTGTCTCTGTGTGCCTGTTATGTAGTAACGGTAGAGCCTTAGGTATTCAAAGGGGCGGGGGCAACCCACATCCCTGTGTTGTGGCACTGTATGTGCGGGGGCGGGGGAGCCGGTCAGAGAGGAAACAATGCCGCTTGCTCAGGTCTTGGAGACTTTCAGTCACTTCCTCTGCTACCCCACAAGCAAATTGGGCCCTCTGGTACTGATTACTGGGTGGGTGGGTTTGTGTACATTCTAGGACCCTGTGGGTCTCTCCAGTGAACTCTACTGTGAGGCTGAGAGTTTCTCCTCCTGCCTCAGCTGGCACAGGTTTTTTCAGTAAGAGGTTTTGAGGCGTTATTTCCCCACTCTGGAACCCTGGGTTGTGTGGTCTGTCTTGCTTCCCAGTTGTCCCTCTCGGTTTATCCACATGCAAATATGGGACAGCTGTGGGTCCATCAGTTGCTGCCTCACCCTGTCCGTCAGCACCACCTTGCCAGTGTCGTCTCTTTCCTCGACTGCTCATGTCCCCCCCTCCTACCAGTCTGGATGAATGTTTCTTCGTTAACTCCTTGGATGTCTGACTTGCATACAGTTCAATTTTCTGGCAGTTATGGCTATTTTTTGTTTTAAAATTTGTTATTGTCCTTCTTTTGGTTGTCCGATGGGCAAAGTATATCTACCCACACCTCCATCTTTGCCAGAAGTCAGAACTGTAATTTTTGGTTCAAGGTGGACATTTATCTTTTATCAAGTGGAATAAAAAATGGACATGATTGTATTTCTTGGAAACCTAAGAAGATGTCCTTAGAGCATCTTAATATCTTTTTTATAGTATACCTGTAAAGTAAACCTTTTTATTGTAGCTCAGAATGACTCATTTTCTATTTAGAAATTTGAGTTAAAAGATGTTACAGTACATTTTTTTAAACTTATTTAAAATATCTTCAAATATAAATAGCAATTGAAAATTATAATTTTTAATATGGAAACTTTAATTCTTGAACTGTACATTAATATTTATAATATTTGTAACAATAGTAAATGTTTTGTAAAGAGCTTTGCAAATTGATTTTGATGCTGCATTTTTTTCTTACAAGGTTCTCGATAAAGCAGAGTATCTCAGAGACATGGAGGTGAATGTTTTGCCTGGGTTTCTTCGGTTACAGGAATTGGTAAGTGATGTATGAGATGGCCTCTTTGCCCTGTGGCCTAATCAATAGACTGTGTTGTCAGCATTTTTCCTTTTGCCAGTCTGGTAAATGAGATATGATATCGTGATATATTAATTTGCATTCATCTGGTATGAGTGATATTGGCATTCTTTTCAAAGTCATAGTAATTTGTGACTTGATAACACTTATTCTTCAACTTTAGGTTTTATTTCTAATTGTGACTAACACTGCTTTGTAGTAAAAGATTTTAGGTGTTTGCTAAACTAAATGGCAGTGTCTAGACTTTAATTAAACTTGTAAGAATTTTAAAATTTTCTTTTCATTTTAGTAATGTAAAATAAGAATGGCAATGTTTGTTCTGGGTTATCTTGAGTTCTATGTCATGTTTACTCAGCAACAAGACCAGCTTTATATTTCAGTTTTCAGTTGTCTTGGCACTGAATAATATTAATACTACTCTAATTGTTGTGGCCTGGGAAAAGAGCAGGCATCTTTTTTCATGTGAGTATGTGTCAGGTGAAAGCCAAATATTATTAGGGCAAACAATGGTGTTTTACAGTAGTTTAAGTAAAGAAAATTGGTGAGGGAATTCATTGTGCACCAATACCAGTTGGTATAGTTATGCTAAATTGAAAAGAACAATGGTTGTTTTTGTGTTAGAACCACGTTCACAAAGGCAGCAAAGGTTTGGTTTGAGCCAACAGTATTGTTTGTCAGTTAACGCCAATTTAAATTTTATCGGTGTTCTAGTTTTGCATTAACTTACAAATTTATGTTGGCTTTATAATTTTGTAAGTTGCTTTGAGCATAAATAGTTTATATCTACCTAGTTTTATGTGTATATTATTTAAGTATTAAGTAACATTATAATAAAAATTAAGTAAATATTTGGGGAGATAATACTTAGAGCATTTTCACCTTTGAAAAGTTAAACACATTCAAATTTGAGAAACTGCTAGAAGTTCAGAGAGGCTTTCTAAGTACCACTGGAATTATTGTATGCCTAAGGCTAACGCCTAAAATTCACTCTTAGTGATAGTTTTCTGGGGCCAATATAGAGAGGACAGGAAGAGATTCAGTGTATTATGTGTTGCTCCTGGTGGCCTATTGTGGAAGTTTCCTGACAGTCTGGCCTTTTTCAGTTTGACCAACTCTGAGCATTTTATTTTACTACTGAGATCAGGGACTTACTCTCTTTTATTATTTTGTTGTGTTTGCATCCACACCCAGTATTTCCCGTTGTTTTGGTCTCAGACTCCCTATCTGGTATCCCCAGTGCATTCTTGATGTCTTCGTGCCCTTCCAGTATAGCTTACCCCATTTTTTCCCCTTCTGTCCAGTAATGGTGACGTTACGTTCCTTCATAGTAGTTAGTTAGGCCTTTCACTTTGTTTTAATTTTAATTATGGAAATAGAAGAAAATGCAAAGATGCACAGTAATCTTCACTCTGCCAGAAAAGAGAATTGTTTTTGTTACAGAAAAAACAAGGGGGGCCCGGGATGATAATACTATAACTGAAAGAGACTCAGGTCCGTCATGTCCGCCTTTTTAAAGGAAAGATATTTCTCAATGCCAGAGATTCGTGAAAAGGAAAGGAAACGTTTATTTAGTGCTATACAAACTTAAAGTAGTGACCTAATGTCTTTATCAAAATCTTAAAGTCCCTTAAAACACTCACAAATGCACACAGTCCTTCCTTCCCCTTTGCCCAGTCTGGGGTACTGTATCTCAGGAAAGGAAATAGAAGTCTGGGCTCAGGCAACCCCTGGTTCTTCCCAGTAATCCATGCTCGGCTGGTAGGCCTCTCTCGGTTCTTGGCACCCTCAGCTGTGTTGTCAGAATCTCTGCTAAAGCTGGGTGGTGGTTCCCCCTACTACTGCTGTGGGGGTCCCCACTCTGCCAAAGCTGCGTGGTTCTCCCCACAAAGCTGCGGGGAGACGGGGTTGCCACTCGGCTTTGGCCGAGTGGCGATTTTCTGCTAAATCTGCATGGTGAATTCTCTCTCACAGAGCTGCGAGAGCCCTCTACTCTGCTAAATACCGCATGGTTCTCTCCCCTATGGCTGCCGTCTGGGTTTAAATCCCCGCGCCAATCTTCCTCTGCAGCCCCATTTCCGACTCCCACACTCGGCCACACTTGACTTCAATCTGCTATCCTTTCCAGCTTTTCTGGTCACCATCATGGGTCTGGGCAAGTGTCACCCCATGTCATGGAGCCAGTCTTCTCTGAGCTCCCACACAGGTGCTGTAACTCAGGGGACCTGCCCCCCAGTCACATCTTGGGGGGGTGTCCCTTTCCATCCCCCTGGCCCAGAGCTTGGCCATAGTTATTTAGCATATCTAAGCGACCAGCCAAAGGCTATAGGTATGTTAAATGACCGCACCAGAGGTTAGCTGCAAGGCTGTTGCTATGGGAAACAGCTCTCAATGGGCCTACTCTGTTTGTCCCTTTCCCCCACCTACACCTGGGGGGTGGCGAGGACATCCTAGTATTTTCTGAACACCTTGAATTCTGGACCCCATGCCAAATGTCCACTTGGGGTCCCCCCTCTTGGCTGCACCCTGTAACATTTTGACATTTTTGAAAACATGCTTGATTTTTAAAAAAATGTATTTTATTTACAAGTAATATAGCAAAAGTACTTCCTATTTTTATATTAAATATTTATCTTAGTGAAATGAAATACTTTCAGATGAACAAATGAGAAAATTACCAACTTAAAATCCTTTCAGATAGAAAAATACATTTTTTAAATCTCTTAATATTTTTAACTGATTTTATAAAATGCTTTTGGATAATCATTTTAATTTATTTGCTTTATTATTATATTTTTTCTATTACTATTGATCTCCCTTGGAAATTATTTTAAAGCCAAAACAGCTTAATGCTTTGAATTAAGATTGTGTTCAGAGTATACTTTTTTAATCCCTATAGAAGTAAATTCAAGAATTCTTAAAACCTAATGTTGTAAGACAGAAAGAGCATTTGAAAGTAAAATCTTTATTTCATAAGATACTAAATTTTGTAGAATTATTAATTTATTGAACTCAGCTGCCTTGTTAGCCAAAATAATATTTTCTAAATAATGAAAATTGGAATGTAAGATTACCCATAAGTTAGGAATCAATTAATAGTAAATCACCATCAAA
>PVIA01019323.1:0-10751 GCA_004024845.1 Tonatia bakeri | reverse complement strand
TGATTATAGAACTCTCGGGCATTTCCGTTCAGGGTGCGGAGGCGTGAGCTGAAGGCCGTTCTCAAGGACCAGGCTTGGGTCTCGAGGCAGCGTCTTCAGAGGTCATAGGTGATTTAAAGACATGTTAGTGTGAGCTGCTGTTCCTATCGGGTCTTTATGAGTGTCCCTCTTCTTGTCTTCAGGGCAACGTCGGGGAACTTTCGGAATAGTCCTCCTAAACGAAGCAAGTCTGCTGGGAAACAGACTAGATCCATGAACAAGGTCATTGCCACAGACTTGAAGGGCTGACACAGTGACTGTGGGCCTCTGGGGGATCGCTTCAGTTAGGATGGATTTCGGGGCCATAACCTTGTTCTTTTAGAATAGCAATGTTACGAAAAAACACAAGCACAGGATTGGAATTTCTTGACATCTGGTGGGCAGGTAAGGTGCCCCTGTGTGTGGAGAAGGGGGGTCAACCAACAAGGAGCTCACAGGGGCCAACTCACAAGTGCCAGGTGACAAGGAGGGCCTTCTGCCGAGAGGGGGTATCCAACAGCCCCGAGAGGAAGCAGCAGAAGCTGGGGGCCCTGCTCAGGGCCGGCTGCGTGCTGACCGTCGGGCAGGTACAGCTCAAGGTCACTTTGTTTTGGACCTAAAAGAGAGGTGCAAAACTCACAAAATTTATACCAGAAGTTCGTGTCTTCTGCTGCTGAAGTGTATTTGTAGCAACTCCTCTGAACTTGTGTCTGTCATCCAGGGGCTGCACACCGAGGGCGGCCTTGCTGCACCTGCCAAGGCAGCGCCCTGTGCGGCCCCAGCTCCAGGTATGCAGGTGGGAGGTCTGCTTTTCCGCCCATGGTCTGTGCTGCCCCTCGGCACGCCGCTGTCCTGTGGGGGTGCCGCGTGCGATTTCAGGGATGGAAGCTGGGCGGGGTTCTCGGAGCACCAGTGGCCTGCCGCCCACGCAGACCCTGAGAGACAGGCCGGCCACAGCCCGCAGGGCCCCTGCTCCCTCCCTGCGGGTTGTCGCCAGCCTCTGCTGAACGCTGCGGCCCAGGCCCCGCTGGCTCCCCGGCCAGCAAGCAGGGTGGCCGTGCCTGGGAGACCCCTGGACGAGCACGCTTCCTCCCGGCTGGAATCGACTGATGTTTTGTGTTTGTTTGCAGTATCGTTTCCATGGTTCCTTTATTACAATCAGCTGTGTTGGGCTCCTCTGGACGACTGCAGCCCCACGGACCAAACATGTCAAAGAGCGAAAGCCACTGGAGTCGTAAAACGGGTAGGGGGGTTCTAGTCTCGTTTCTTATGAAGACACGGAGACAGAACCAGGGAGACCTGTCTCCCCGAAGACGCAGGGGAAAGACAAAAGTCGGCCCGTGGAGGAGGGGATGTGGTGAGAAGTGACAGGTCTGTCCAGGAGGACAGGCGCGCTGGTCGACAGGCCGCCGTCCGTTTGAGGAGTCCGAAGGAGGCCCTTGGTTTTCTGGGAGGGAAGCCGTGAAGCAAAGGGACCGGACCAGCCTCTGCAGGTGACAGAGCCGACTCTAGAATCCCCTCGATCTCCCGAACCCTGGTCAGTGCGTTCTTGGACTGTAAGGCAGCATGTCCTGGTGAAATGGAAAAGTGGGCGGGGACAGGAAGGGCCCCGCGATCTACACCTGCGTCCTGGCGGCTCGGGGACACACACGGTCACGGCTCTGGGAGCTCCAGGTGCTGCGGCCACGTGCCCGGGTCTCTGTGGGCTGAGGCCCCGCTGCTGCCCCCCACTGGTGGTCGGCTGTCCTGCAGACAGAGCCTGGCTGTGGAGTGTCTCCACCACTGCCGTTCCTCCTTCATCTGAGGTCGGACGTCTGGGGTGTGACCGGCTGACACGCGGCATATCGCTGTGTCACGTCTGGCCCTGGTGCCTGCAGCCCCCCGGTGGAGTGCCCTGGATGTGGCATCAGAAATCCCGGCTGCCTGGCACAGAGTCCACCGCTGGTTCCAGACGCCCATGTCTGGGGTTCTCTCACTGTATTCTTTGCGTGGGGTTCACAAAGGCCACCGACTTCCCTGAGTTGGCAGCTGCCCTTGCACTGGCCTGGAAGGCGGGACCTCGTCCCCTGCAGATGACCTCTAATGGGGCAGCCCCAGGCCAGCCCTGGCTGTCCGGCGAAGCCGAGGTCGCCCCGACAGCCGCACGCAGGTGCGCTGGGCACTGCTGCCCCCGCTGTCCCCGCTGCCCCCGCTGCCCCTTATTGGTGGTTTGCGTCCTTTTCGTATCGGCTGTTTCTCGGGTCTCTCCCTTAAATCACCCAACACCCCCAAAAAGGAAATAAATAGTAAATTCCTTCCTTTTTCTTCATATCTGGGGGAAAACCAGTTAATTCACTTTAAAATCGGCATCAATCCTGATATCTGGAGCGGTCACCAAGGTCAGGGCCAGAGGGGCCCCCTGTGTTGGAGTGGGGGCCCAGAGCCCTCGCCACAGCCCAGAGCCACCCCTCACTGTGAGGGGGTCAACCAGGCAGCACGCCCGCCGCTGTCCCCCACTGACGGAGTGCAGCATGGCGGCCCCTCCCCACTGTGCACACCGGACCCCTGCTCCCAGGGATGTCATGGAAGGGGCATGGGACCCCTCCCTCCTGGGTTCCATCTCTCAGGCTCCGTAGGGACCACTGGGCTTCAGTCTCTCCATGTCAAGTTTTGCTTTCTGGAATTTTCCGCAGCTCCAGAGAGGGGTCTTGGTGGGGGACACCCTCAGGAAGGTGACCCAGAGCCAGCCGCCCCTGTAGCCATGTCCCCTCAGCCCTCTTCCTCCATGAACGCATGGCGGTGCGCTTACTCTGGCCCACGGGGCCATTCACGGGAGCGGGCTGTCGTGATTAGGAAGTATCAGCATTAAATAATTTCCCTGGGCTTATTTCCTGTCCCACAGAGTCCCAGCGGGCCACCCACCCGCCCAAGCCTTCTCGCTTAGTCTGCTGTTTCACATCCAGTTCCAGGGTCTTACGTGATCCTGGCAGTGAGCATCCCCACCCCCAGTGCCGGCTCTGAGTCCTGGCCATTGAGCCAAAGACATTTTAAAATCACAGAAGCTTAGGCTGGAAAGCACTCTGACAGGTCCCCCAGGCTGAAGTTAAATGCCTTTTCTCCTGTTTGGCTGAGTGGAGCCAGAAAATAGCGGGAGTGCTTGGGGGCTCCCCCATAATTGCTAGCTCTGGATGCAAAGGCAGGCCGGTTCTTGCAGCCACAGCCCGAGGCTCCCAGCTGCAGGCCTCCACCTGAAGCTGGCCCACTACCAGCCAGGAACCCTCACCTGAAGCCGGCCACCACTGGCCAGCTGGGAACTCTCACCTGGAGCTGTCCCACCACTGGGTTCTCTGGGGAACGTCTGCCTCGGGCTAGGCAGAGAATGAAGGTAGATGGGACCAGGCCCCCCCCCACCATCAGTGGGAATAACAGTGCCTTGCACTACACATAGGACGTGAAGTGCCTCAGCCTCCGGAAGGCAGAGCGTGTGCCCGGTCAGCAGCAGTGCGGAGAGCGGCCGAGAGAGAGAGAGAACTGGTACCATTAGGGCATCCGGCTGTGGCCCGGCCGGGCCCGAGGGCAGGACGCCGCACTTCCAGCACTGGACGTGAGGTCCGTCCAACTTCCAGCCTGCGGGTGACAAGCAGCACTGATAATTCTCTGCGCACCCTCTTTTATTTGATATTTGCATTGATTGTTTTGTTCCTCCGATATCCATGGACAGCGCCGGTTCGGCAGTGAGCGGGCAGACAGGCTCCGAGCCCATGCGCCCGTTGCAGCTCAGCTGCAAGGCGCCGGTGCCCAGTCCCGAGCCGGCAGGCTGGAGTCGGCCTCAACCACGGTAAGCGTCTCCAGGGAAGGCAGGCAGGCAGGCTTGGGAAGTCCCGACGGTGCAGGACGGGCTTCCTGAGGAAGGGGCATCCACATGGAGACCCCCGGGAGGAAAAGGAATTCCCAGGGAAGGGAAAGCTTGTGAAAGGGCAGGAGCACCGAGGAGGAGGAAGGAGCGACGTGGCCCATCCTTGAGTTGGGGGCATCGGGCCAGGTAAGGGCACGCATGTCTATCTTACAGCAACAGGAAAGCTCGGACGGCCTCTAGTGCAGGCGTGGTCCAGGTCAGGTGGGCTGTTTCAGGGACACTGCACACACACTGGAGGGTCTAGGTTGGAAGGGAAGAGCCAGCAGGAGGCCGAAGCCCAGACCTGGGGAACCCAGGTTGGGGACCAAGGTGAAGCTTCAGTGGGACCAGTGGCTGCAGCAGAGAGAGGAGTGGGCGGGGGCTGGGGTGGGTTGAAGGTTGAGGGGATGGGCCGGCAGATGGGCACCAGCTCCGGACCATGGCGGACCCCCGCTTTATAGGGGTCAGTGGTCCCGGGGGCGGCTGCCATGCGGGCTGAGGCAGCATGGTCCCAGAACTCCGTGGGGCATGCCTGTGAGCCACCCAGAGGAGACAGGAGTGTGCAGGTGGCTCCGTCAGACAGCAGAGCTGTTCTCCATCCACCCTGGGGCCTCCGGGTGCTCACAGGCAGTGATATCTGGGCCAGAGACACACACGTGGGGCAGGGCAGCATGGGGACGGGGACTGAGCGTGCCCGTCTGGATGGAGCGCAGCTGCAAAGGGAGGGAGAGAGGGCAGCCGCTCAGAGCCTCAGGCTCCTGGGTCCATGTGGCGCAGCAAGCCGGGCCCACCCCCACCCCCACATGGCCCTCTGTTCTTGCCCTGTGACCGGTGATCCACAGTCGTCCCTTCGCCAAGTCATCCATGGCCATGGCCATAGCAGGCGTGCAGAGAGCTGGCCACCCAGCTCCTGCAGTCTGAGTCCCCCGCCCCTCCCTCATTCAGAGAAGCGGGTCAGGTGGGGGCTGGGGGCTGGAAAGGCCAGGCCCCGGGGGGGCTGTGGCCACCACTCAGCTCAGCCCATAGTCCCCGTGCGAAGGGTTTTTAGGAGCATCTGGGAGTTTGCGTTGTCTCGCATTGTTTAGGTGTCACTGGTCCATTCACGTCTTCGAAAGCGCTGCCTGGCCAGCTTCACACTCTGAGTCTGTCTCCAGCTGAACGGCAGGAGGAGGGGGAGGAGAGGGTGTTGGAAAGGATGGAGAAAGAGGGGTGGCCAGGCGGGTGGGGGACACGGGCCCACTGGAGCTGGAGGTGAGGGATACTGCGTCTGCCCAGGAGACTTCGGTATCTGGTTGATTTCGCTCCTCCCACGTGGCTCTCCCTCACCCAGGAAGACGCATTCTCTCTGTTTGTGGTCAGTCGTCGGACTGCCCTTTCCGCTTCTTGAGGAGGCCCTCCCTTCTTGCCGTACCCTGAGGCCGGGGGCACGGGGGCCTGTGGAGTGTGGGTCTGGGACCCACGCCTGTGACCTGTGACCCAGGACTGAGTGTGGAGCAACAAGCAACCCCAGGGCTGGCGGGGCAGGGGCTGAGAAAGGGCCACTGTGGGCAGAACCAGACCCACAGTGAGGTAAGGTTCGGGCCGTCCCCTGGAAGGGGTTTTCAACGCTATGCCTTCCCTGGACTTCACCGCAGGTTTGGGCGAGGGGTCTTCCCTGAACGTTGAGGGAGGGAAGCGGAGTTCGCCCACACAGCCCCGGGCAGCTGGGGCTGGAGAGTCGTCAGCCCTTCCAGCCACCCTCCTGTCCAGCTAATCACAGCCCCTCCCCCCTTGCTCTCCCCTTGGCTCACTCTGCCAATTTCCTGGCCTGCCTGCCCTTTGGGGGCAGGTGAGTCTGAGCCCCTTCCGGAAAACTCAGGGAATCGCCCCCAGATGGTCAAGCAGCCCCCGCTCAGCCTGCCTTGCCCCGTCCCTGGAGTCACGGATCCTGTGTCAAGAGCAGCATTGGGACAGGAGTTCGGGCTCCCAATCCTACTCTGGGACCCCACAGAGGCCCCTGGTCTGTGCCCAGCACAGCCGGCCTGAACCTCGGAGGGAGGAATTCCCACGGCGATGGGGGCACCCCCCCACTTGTATTGTCTGCCCTGATGGACACAGTAGGGGTAGGAGGGTCGCTGGACCCCCTTCCCCAGCTCCCTGCAGCCCCAGGCAGTGCTGGGGCTGAGCTCCATCCTGAAGCAACCCCCCCGCTCGAGTGGAGTGGAACCTCTGCCCGCTCAGCTAGGGCGCCCTCCCCGCCGCCGCCAAGCTGGGCGGCCGAGGCCGGTTTATCTGGGGCTTGATGAGTCACTCATGTGGAACGGAATCAAAAGCGCTGCTGAAGTCCCCACAGATGACATCTGTCAGGCCCCCTTAATCCATGAGGCGGAGGGGGAGGGCGCCGGATTAGGGGGCCAGCAGTGACTCAGTGCCTCCTTTCTCTGCCGCACCAGCGAGTGAGAAGAATGGATTTCACCCTCGTTTTCTTGGTGGAGGGGTCAGGTTTTGAGGTCACATGGGCACAGGGACTGTGACCGCCAATAATCAGTGCTCCTAGTGTTGACACGACACGTTTCACAAAACGTGTCCCCCACAATATGTAGGAGCAGGCACCCGGGCTCAGCTTCCTCCGACCAAAGAAGGCAGCCAAGTTGTGGGCCACGGTCTCTGATGGGCAGGGGTGAGTCCGGTTGAATTCCATGGTGCATCACCATCTGCTTATCTGCTCAGACAGACGGAGGCCATGCACCGGGCGGACGGCTGCACCTCCCAGCAGGGCCTCTGCCGACCCAGGCTGCTCGTCCTCAGCTGTGTTTGTGTGACGCCAAGCCGAGACCCATCTCCCATGGCTGTGACTTGGAGAGGGACTGCGGCACAGGGTGGACCCGCACTGGCATGACCCCGAGAGGGAGCGTGCCCTCGCCTCCTCAGGGGTCGTATCCAGCCCCAGCCCTGCCCAGGCCCGAGGTCAGCACCGCCGAGTCATCGTGAGATGACGTGGTGCCACGGGCCAGTTGGCGCCCGTCTGCCCAGCTGGCCCGCCGCTGAGCTGACCGAGAGCAGCCCCCTCCTCAGGACGACACTCGGGGCGAGGGGTCCAGGTCATACTCCTGGTCAGTGGTTCCCAAACCTTCTCAGCTTAGGACAGTTTAGAAACCTCTCTACCCGTGACACAGATGCTGAGGTTGGGCCTGGGGAGGTGGAGAGGGGAAGCAGGTCCCCCCACCCCCACTTTTGCAGCAGCTCGGAGGGGACTCTTGGCTTGGAGGACGTTGCCCGAGTAGAATGAAGTAGAATAAAGAGGGACCTTCTCTTCCCTACGCCTTTCCCAGTGCCCCTGGGCCTCTTGCTGGAAGGTCCCATCCTCGGTGATCATTGATTCATAACACGCTGGTTTTGTCTGACACAGGACGTGAGATGACACATGAGGACATGGGGCAGAGCGCAGCGTGATCCGGGCTGAGCAGAAAAAGGGAAGTGGAGGCGGAGGGGGGTGTGCATGTGCGGAGCTGGGTCCAGCCTGGGCTTAGGAGTTCTGGGACCGAAGGGCTCGGGGGCAAACCCGTCTGGGGAACACCGCTCGGTGGATAGCCGCCTTGGCCCCCATCAGGGCGTGAAGGGCGCCGGGTCTCCTTGTGGCGAAGACTCCAGCTCACCTGCTGTCCGCATCTCACATGTGCACACACACACGCATGCACACTCACACGTGCACACCCATGTACACACACACAGGAGGTGCTCTCTGCTATTCCCACAGTGAGGTGGACGGGACCCACTGTTTTCGCCCTGCTGTCTCCGCCCACTAACACGTCGCCGGCCTCCCCCCCCCCCCCCCCCCCCCCCCCCCCCCCCCCCCCCCCCCCCCCCCCCCCCCCCCCCGCCGTCTGCTCCTGACTCTCAGGCGTCCCCTTCGCTGTTGCATTAGGTTCCATGTCGTGGTCGCAGCATCATTTAGGTCCCCAAACCCCTGGTAATATGTTTAGGCTGACTCTCATTTTTCTGCCTGTAAATAATCCCGGAAGAACAGCTCGAGGGCTGAGTCTCTGCAGACATTTGTGGCTACGGCCTCGGGATCTGTCCTTGTCATGACGTTTCCGAGGCCACATGTCTGTGGATTTTCGGGTCCTGGGTACACGTTGCCGTAGTTAAACCTGGACAGTAGTTTAAGTGCATTCTTTTACAGTTCACTTCGAAATAACTTTAGATAAAAACACTTGTTGCAGTAGCACCAGGAGCTTCTCCTGGAGCTGTCTGAGAGTGGGTTGTCACCGGGGTCCCGTCCCCTGGGCCCTGTCCTGTGGCGCGGCTGCTGATGCACCACTGTGCTTGGCTTCCCAGCTTCCTTGCTAGCTGCTGCAGGCGTTCCAGTGACGTCCACCGGAGCACCATGCTTCGACGGGCTGGGGATGGAACGTGGCTGCCCCACCCCTCTTGGTCTCCGTCCTGGAACAAACTCCTCATCTCCCCTGGACTCCCACGCCCTCTGTGCCTGTGAAGACCGCCCTCGAGTTATCCTGAGACACGGCCTCAGCTTTGGCGTCTCTGATGCTCCCCGTGACGAGGTTCAGGTTGTTCGTGTTTGGCGAGAGCGTCCTGGACAGGAAGCTGTGTTCTCTTGCATCCCACCGGGAGCCCGGTGGCCTTGCTTGGTCGCTTGGTGAAGGTGGCGTCCACCAGGACTCTCCACTGCGAAGCTGCTTTCTCCTTTGTGGTTAGTGAGTGTTCTGTGAGGGGACATGGGAGTAGGAGACACGTCCTAGTCTCTTCACGTCTGTGCCCACCAACTTGAGCATCGTGCAGCACCCTGGAGTTCACTCTGCAACGCCCCCGAGTCCCCCTTAGTCGACTTGTGCCCCGATGTGGGCCTCTGGCAGCGGCCGATCTGCTGGCTGGCCCTGTGGATCAGGTCGGCCTTCCCCAGAAAACCATGTCAGCTGGATCGTGGCCTGTATGGCCTTTCAAGTCCGCCTTCTTTTGCTTCGCACAGCACCCCTGAGGTCCCGCTGCGGCGTAGGGCACACCGACTGCTCCTCCCTCCGCGAGGCCGAGCAGCGCCCGCCGTGTGGCTGCACCACAGTGGGTGCCCTGGCCGGGGGCATCTGGGGGACTTCCAGGTTTTGACGATTATGAGTGAAGCCGTGGTCAGCACTTGTGTGGAGGCTTTCCTGTGAGTGTACATTCCCACTTCTCCCGGGTGGGGACCAAGCGGTGGGATTCCTCGGCCGCAGGCTAAGTCTGTGCTTAATGTCACGGGATTTCTCTTTTCTCGGCGGCATCTCATCTTTCTTGCCCGGATCAGATCTTCATGGGCTTCTACTTGCCCTCTCGTCCCTCTGCACTGGCCTCCTGGCGGTGAATGAAAATGCCTCTTCCCAGAGCTCTCAACCCCGGTGGCTCACAAAACCACCTCCATGGCGCGGTTCGTCACGGGTGCCAAGGCCACCGAGTTGCTCGGAGGACAGAAGGCCCTTCCTCCTGTATCTGAAATGCTCCACGTGTTGTGAGATTATTGGTCAAGGCTGAGCACTCCCAGCTGAGTGTACCATTAAAAACTGTAGGAGGTGAATATGAGAAACCCCAAAGATGACAGAATGAAGTGGAGGTTAGCGGGTGGGGAGGACGGCACCCATGCTGCGCCCCTCGCCTTTCGGGGGGAGCAGCAGGCAGTGCGGCACCCGGGGCCACGCGCTCGGAAACAGACATCTGAGTACATTGTCCGACATTGTGACCACAGCTCCGAAATAACCCAAACCAGAAACTCTCACCGGGCTGGGAGGAGGAGGGACAGAGGAAGAGGTTTTCACTCTTCCTTTAACGTCTTTCTCTGCCATGTAAATCACTGTTTACCAAGCTCACGTGTTACTTCATAATCATAATCAGTAAGACGAGTTTAATTACAGGACAGACTGTCGGGGCACCATGCAGGGAGGGTGCTGGCAGTGGGAGGGGCGCTGGTGTCTGCAGGGGAAAGTCCCACCAGCCATGCCAGGCAGGGAGGGGTTCCAGGGGCCAGACAGAGAAGTGGGGTGACTAGAGGGCAGTCTCCTCCAAGTGGGAGGGCGGGTGGTGGTGGGAGTCCCCGCACTTTGCTCAGGAGAGGCTCTGGGTACCCCGATGGGTGCTCTTTGCCACCTGCCGAGGGAATGAGACACAGGTTGGTGATTCAGAAGAGGCTGGTGTGGACGGGGGCTGGGTAGCTGTCATGACGACAGGGAGTGACAGGTGACAGCCATGGGCAGGGGCACTAGCGTGGACCAGGTGGCTGAATTCCGGGATGCCCAAGTCCCCGGTCTGCCCCTCTGTGCTGTCCAGGCTGCAGCTCCTCACGGGCCCAGAGTCCAGTGGTGAGAGCCACTGTGATTTTCTTAAAATGAGGGCTCAGAGGTAGGGTTGGAGAGTCAGACCCCATGGCCCCTAAAGGTGTCCCCTACCACTGGAGCTGCAGGTAGGGACTGAGGCCAAGGCGTGCTGTACTCCGATGGGGACAGAGATGGTGGTGGCTCAGGAAGGCGGTCAGCCTTGCTCAGGGCAGTGCCCTTTCCAGCCAGTGCCCCAGACGATTCTGGACCTTGTGCGCAAGTACCCCCGGTGCTCCGGGCAAGTGCCCTCCCAGCCAGGCTTCGGCCTCTGCTTTCTTTCCCTGCTTCCCTGTCCCCTCCGTGATGAGGCTCAGAAGGCCACAGGGAAATGCCTGTCCCCTCTGGGGTTGTGTTGTAAGTGTCTCTGTTCCCAGAGTCACCCCAAGCCAATTCTGCTGTGTGTTACCCGCTGTCACCCTCCTGGCTGCACCTTTGTGCCATCCCAGCCAGGAGAGCCCCCCAGGAGGGCGGGACAGCTCCTTCCCGGGTTTTCAGAGCCTCAGTGCTGTGCCCTGTAACAG
>PVIA01019322.1:0-10757 GCA_004024845.1 Tonatia bakeri | reverse complement strand
GACACATACTTTTCCCTTTTCTGAGCCCTGGGGTTTATGGAAGGAAAACAAATGAAGAAAGAAAAACAACTCTCTACTCCTGAGCTTTGCTAGAAGTGCAGCATCAGCAGGAGATGGCGAGATTTCACTTACGACAAGAAAGCGAAAGTTCAGAAAAGAAATCATTGAAAAGGGGGATTTGGCTGCTAATCTACTTTATTCTCCAAAGGGTCCAATACAAGAAGTTCGGAAGGTGGAGATCAGTGACAGATTGGGTCACATTGGCCTCTGTGGCATCAGATGGGAATCCACTTAAGGGACATAGTTTGCATTAAAGACCAGCCCACATATACGTATGTAACTGAAAGCATTTTCATCAAACTACACTTCCTTACTTGGCATGTGTGATGCAGTCTGGACAGTTGTAATCATTTATATACAAAGGAAAGGCTATTTTGAACCTACTCCATCACTTTTATCAGTGACTAAACACCTGTAAACTACCCAGTGTTTGAAAAAACTGGATTGACTGCTGCCTTTCCTTCAGGTGTCCGAAGTTTCCCTGTCCTTTCCAAAAGTAGCCTGCTCAGTTACTCTCTCTTCCATCCTTTTTACTTGTCTTTGTGATGCAGACGACCTAGTGATCCTGATGATCTCTCTGGTTGTTACTGACCACCTCCTCTCTAACATGTAAACTTTAGGAGGGCAGAGGCCTATCTGTCTTGTCTGTCTTTTCACCATCAGAAGAGTACTTAGTGCACGGCATACTCTAAATAGTGAGTGGATGAATTATTGAGGATGCCAATTTTAGATATTCTAGATTAGAAAGCGTGAAGATCATGGATCATAGAAATGTACACTTGAAACCTCTATAATCTTATTAATTGATGTCACCTAAATAAATTTAATAAAAAGGAAATGTAAAAAAAGACAAGTCCCATAAAGTTTTATAGATAGATAGATACAGAGAGAGAGAGAGAGAGAGAGAGAGAGAGAGAGAGACTGTCCAGAAGATACCCAGCCATGTGATATAAAAAATAGAGACATCTATTGGAGAAGGTACAAGACACAAGAAACAGTGTACATAGGACAATGACACCTCAGTCTCCTTCAAAGTAGGCACATTGGGACCTCACACAGTTCTCCCTATTGCCATCATCTGCCACATCATATTTTCATGAATCTCAGTGAAAGTCTGAAATGTCTTCCCTTTCAAAGGTGATTTTAGTTTTGGGAAAAGCCAGAAGTCATAGGGCCTCAAATCTGGGCTGTAGCAGGACTGAGTCACCTGGGTGATTTGATGTTTTGCCAAAGAATTTTGCATGAGATTTGATGCATGAGAGGGCGCGTTGTTGTGATGAAGCTGCCAATCATTACTTACCCATAGCTGTGGCCTTCTAAATCTCTGAATACTTTCCATATATTCAAGTCTAACACAAAATTTGATGTGGATTCATTGCTCTACTTGCTCAGTCATTTTGAATGCAATTGCCACCAGTACACAAGCTCACTCAATGGCTTCTACAGTCCCCACTGACTAGTACAGTGACGTCATCATTGTTGTTGCATGCTCATTCCAGTCCACTCTCCTTGGCTGCCAAGTTACACTGATGTTGTGCAAACCATTCTCGTTATATTAACAATGGTTGGACTTTTTCCAGACCTTGTAGAAGGTGTCTAGCACTAAGTTTAGACTTCAACTATGCTCATTAAATGAATATCCTCTAAAAGTTGCCTAAGAAGATTTTCTTCATCCTTTTGCTTAATCTCTATATCAAACAGTGAAATGAAGACTAAAACCCATCTAGGTATTCTCCATTTGTCTCTCCAGATTCACTCTCTTTTCCTTTCCACACTGTGACCCTTTGTTGATTGCATAGCCCCCTGTCTTCTACTGCGTCTGGTCCATAAATGCACCAACAGGAGGTCCAGAAGGAGGAGGAGCGGGTATTTGTATGTTCAATCCTATCTCTCGTGAACATGAGTTGCATCGGCTGTGTTTCTCCCTGGAGAGCTTGCTCGGGTTTCTGTGACAGCTCCTTCCCTTTGACCCTTGAGGTCTGGATGTGATAACAGTTCTCTCCCCATTCCCAGCACAATCCCTGGTTTCGGTCTCTAAACTCTGCCCACATCTTTCTAAATAGTTTCTTCATTAAACTGTCAGCAAGCACCTCATCTGAGGGCACCATCGGTTTCCTGCCTGGACCCTTATTAAAACAGAAATGTTTATTTTTATTTAAAATATTACGCTATAATCCTATGTGCCTCTGGGTTTGAAAGTCATGCCAAGGCATTTCTAAACAAGTCCACAGATGCCTGTGAGATACATTCTCCACTTTGCACCTCTGAACTCACAGAATTAAGAGGGTGTTTTGTATCTTCAGGTAAACATTTCATTATCACCACACCAGTGTTATTCCTTCAATAGAAAACACTTACCAAGAACCTACTATGTGCCAGGCTATGGGAGTCACAAAATCAAATAGGTCAGAATGCCTGCTGTCAAGGAACTTAACTGTGGAACTCCTAAACTATGCTTGCTATTCAAGCAAAATAAAGTTTGAGGGCGATATAATGAAATATAAAACTACCCAATATGAAAGCCCAGGAAAGAACAATTAAATATATCAATGTTAAAATATCTCAATTTGATAATTAGAAGATATTTAGTGTTTTGACAGATATAAAGTAAAAGTACTAGTCCTCGCATACATTTAGCTGTTATTTGGCATAGAATTTTAAAATTCAGGAAGAATATTTGTACATATATTTTTGTTTGATAAATGAAAGAGTAAAACACAGATAAACTTATGTAGCAGAAAGCAATTACTTATATAATCTGAGATAATTATTTTTGGGGACTAGGAAACAAACTGTTTTCAGTATAACATTCAAATACGAAATATCTACACTTAAAATTTAAGATCTATTGCACACAGATTTTTTACTAGGGCTCATTAAATTTACTTGTGTTGTGGTGCACATCATTTTGATGTAAAATAATTTGTTGTAATACACTTTTTCATCCTGCTGGTCCAGTGATTTTCAACCTTCATCTCGTGGCACACAAATTCATTCCTACAATTCTGTGGCACACCAAAATAAATACATTTTTTGCCAAAGTGAAAAAACATAGGTATAATTTGGATTTATTCATACCAGACAACTATTGTTGTCATTTTTTTTAATTTGACAACCTAATGGAAAAGAGGTCAGTGCCCCTGACTAAAGAAGCAGGTATGGCATGTTTGAAAAATTCTCGCATCACACGGGTTGAAAATCGCTCCTGCTAGTCTCAAGGGGACATGGAGTATGATTCTTGAACAGGGTTTTCACACATCAAAATATTTTTGGAAGTTCCCAAAATAAACCTTAGATTCAAGCCTTGGCAACTAGCTTACTTTTATCATGAGTGAAAAAGTAGTTTGGGAATTTACTGTTCTTTAACACATGCTAAAAGCTTTCTCCAAGTTCCCTTTTTTTGGTAAAGTAGTCCTTTGATATTTGTTCATAAATCATTAAACATACATAAATAAATGGGTAAAATCAAGAAGGTACCCAAGTCATGAAAACTAGATAATATTTAATATCACAAAAAAGAAAAGTCCTTAAGACATCACATTCAAATGAAAGTGATGTTAGATTTATTAAATTTATATTAAAATATCACAAAACCCTTACTTTCCTTGCTTTTTTCCCCCTGAAAGTTAAAAATGTGACAGTTGAAATAGAATAAGAAGCTTGAAACTGATCGTATCTCATAGTGGCTAAAACATTTGTTATGTGTCATGGGTGAATTGTGTCCCCCAAAAGATGGGTTGAAGCCCTTACACCAGGCGCCTGTGAATGTGACCTTATTTACATATCCAGGGTCTTCGCAGTTGTAATCAAGTAGGACGAGATCAACCTGGATTAGGTTGAGCCCTAAATCCAGTAACTAGTTACTTTATAAGAAAAGAGAAATTTGATCACACACACACCCATGGGGAAGGGTCTTGTGTTGACGATGGAGGGAGAGAAGGAGCGATGCAATTACAAGCTGAGGACTGAGGATTGCTCCCACTACAGGCAAGGACCATTCATTCTTTCCTGGGACCTCAGAGGGACCTCGCCCTGCTGACACTTTTATATTGGACTTTTGCCTCCCAAACTGTGAGAGAATAAATTTCTGTTGTTTTAAGCCACCCAGTTCTGGTACTTTGCTATGGCAACATTCCTGCATGGCCAGATCTTTCTCATCAAGCATACAAATGGCCAAATGCATACATTAATTTAAAATAAGAAAGCAAAATATATATATCTTCTATAATGCATGTATTATTGTGAGAAAAGCATAAATGCAACATGAGGTCATGCACAGAAGCATGCCAGAGGAGCTACACTAAGGGATTCTGGAGGTTCCAGAACAAAACATTTATTTTCATTCAGCTGTGATTTATAGCTAGCTCTAGAATTATAAGAAACATGCAATGCATCTTAAAATTTTATTGTTTAAAATGTGAAAAAGAGAACTAACATCTATAGTATTTATTATACTCTAAGCCCAGTAAAAGACATTTATTTTCAGTATGAAACCTAATCCTTGTAATGGCTGCGAGGGAGAAATGATAGCACCTTCCTTTTCCAAATAAGGAAGTTATGAAGAAGCTGCTGAAGCTATGTGCGTTATCAGTGAGTTGCCTAAGATGACGAGTAGTAAGCAGGAGGGCTAAAACTTGAGCCTACATCTCAGGGCAGAACCAAGTTTTTATGGGTCCTAAAGGTTATACAACATTTAGGAGTAGGCATCATTTAAGCAAAAGAGAACAAAATTATGAATACAAAACACCGGGCTTTCACAAGTGAGGGGCCCTGAAGCCTAAGCTTCACTAGGTCAGCTCTTATCTGGCTGTCTCTGACTCGGGCATTTTCTGCCAGGTATTAGACAAGTAGTACAAGCTGGTTATAGAAAACTTATAAATAAAATTAATTATTTTTAAAGCACTCCAAATTTGGCTTCCCAGAGTTCACTACTATTAACTACAAATATTTCTATATTCATATATATATATACATATATATACACATATACTTTTTATAGTCACTTATTTTTCTGCTTAATATATTTTTGACATTTAAAATGTAAACCAGGTCACAACTCGCTTCTGTTCATAACCATCTAATGGCTTCCATATTCTTTGTATCAGTTTCATTTGCACATAGTTCTTAATTAAAAACACAATACTGCTAGGAAGCTTATATGTGATGACAGGGACCCCTCATCACACCATCATCCAGTCTCACACCCTAAATGCAACTCTTATAAATTCTTTAGCTATTTGTCCTTGCATTTCCTCTAAAGTTTAAGTAACATATATATACAGGTGACAACTTTATACTCTATTTAAGATATCTATTAACCTTTTAATAGGAAATATATGAAATTAGTGTTTTTATATTCCCTTTCCCCAATTGTATCTCCTTCCATTTTCCTGGCTTTTTTGGTTAACTCAATATCCAGGATTTGCCTCATTACGGTAAGGTGCTAATGTTATTCACTATGGAGCCAAGAGATACATCTTTTCTCTCTTTTGCAACAGTACCTTTTCCTTTCAGGTTAATAATAGGTTTTGTTTGTTTATTATTTATTATTCCCTCACTAATCAATCTTCAAAATTTCTCAAACAGAACTCTACAACCTTCTATGTGCAACACATTACAGGGTCACATGTTAAATATTCTTTCAATCCCAGTTCTGTTGTTGTTTTACTTAAAGATATTTATTCTGGAGTCCCAAACGTACTGCTGTCCTCTAGGCCTGAAACACAGCTCTCACCCTGAGATCTCCCTGGGTTCCTCTCAAACGCTGATTCTACTCTTTTATCTCAACATGGAACCTCCCAGCTGTTCTCTTCATTCTCTTCCTCATCTGGGTGGAACCCATCCTCAGGAGCTTCCCAAGACTGTGTACATGGGAGGCAAATTCTTCAAGAACTTCGAGTGTCTGAAAATGTTTTCATCACACCTCCATATGTATGTGTAGAATTCTAGCCAAGAAATAATTTTTCCTTGGAATTTTGAAAGCACTATTATACAGTCTTTAAGCTTCCAATATTGCTGAATTGTCCAATGCCATGCTGATTCCCAATCTTACCTTAGCAACCAGTTTTTATTCCCTCTCTGGAAGCTTCTGGGACTGCTGTTTTTCCCCTCATTTCCTGAAATTCCCAACGGTACCTCTGGCGTCACTGTTTCTCATTCACTGCACTTTTGGTAATCTTTTCAGACTCTTGTTGGTCCATTCTAGGAAATTTTAAAATATTACTTCATTCATACACATCTCACTTCTGTTTTCTCTTTCTGGAAATCATTTTTTTTTATTTTATTAAAGCTCTGAAATCTCCTGATTTGGTATGCGATTGTATTATCCTTCCTGTCGCATTTTTGTTCTTTCTGAGTGATTTTCTCTGCTACATTTTCTAACACTTCATTGATGCCTTACATGTGTTCTCATATTTTAACAAGGCTCTTGCTGGTGTCTGCACATCCTCTTCCTCCTCTCATGTTCCTTTTTAGGCATTATAGTATTGTTACAGGTATGCAAAGTATTCTCTTATTTTTCTGAGGATATTATTTATAGTGGGTATTTTTCTGCTCCCGGCACTGTTTCTATGTCCTCTAATATTCTCTTTTTCTGCTCGTCTTATTCTCTGTATTCTATATGAAAATCTCTTCACAATAGTCTGGAAATGTTTGTCTATCCATTCCAAATATTTAAGCCAAGGGCACTAAAAAGCTAATGGAAAGTTTTGTGTGTATGGGTAAAGCTTAAAAAATGATAGGTTTCTCAGAGAGTGGTTGGGTGGTGACCAGGCTATTTCAACGGGAAACCACTATATGTTGAGAAAGTAAGGGGGTAAGCAGGTGTAGCGGTGTGTATGCTCGAATGTGCTTGTCTTAAAACCTTCTCCTTATTTGTCGACTTCTACTCAATTTTCCTGTTTTAGTACAAGACCTGAGCTTCCCAATTAAGTACAGTGAATGGATTTCAGACCGACCACAGTTATTGATTTCCTAAGCCCTTGAAATGGCCAGCTGCTGCCTGGGTGGGGCCATGGTGGTATAATCACATTTCCCATTAGACCCAACAGCTTTGGTTTACACCAGTTGCCCCGATGTAATTAAATAGTACATCCTTTTACTCTTAAATGTGTCCTGGGTTGGATGATAAATTATATGGTCACCCATCTGTCATCTGTAATAGCAGCAACTCTTAAGGGCCCCCTTTAATCCCTTCAGCAAGCAGGCATGATGAGCAAATTCAGCACCAGCTGATCTGCTGGGTTGCATCTCATTTCCTGGAGGTGTGTTTCAGCAGCCAGCTGCAGAGTGTCCCAGCGACCGTCATAGATGACAGCCTCATGGAGCTGATGGAGGAGTGTGAGCTCTGTTGACCAAAGAGGCTCCTGGCAGGGACTGGGGAACCAGGTGCCAGGCAGAGATTCCTAGCAGATGCAGTTCCAGGAGATAGTCAGACTTTTTATGTTCATTTACTGGTTAGTTTATTTGTAGTTTATGTACTTGTATGCATGTGCAATATTCATATACTCTGACTTTGTAGTACTTTTCAAACTGGATGCAGGGAGATTTTTCTAGCAATGTATATATCTTCTACAAATTGGAGGTTTGTCATTTTGTTAAAATAATTTGCATAAAAAGGTAAATTAGAAATCAACTTTATCAAAATATTAAAAGTAACTAACATCACATTTGGAAATGAAAGAAAAAGAAAGCATATTATCATTTTTTAAAAGAGTATATTTTATTTTTTAAATATTTTATGACTTATACTATTATAGTTATCACAATTTTTTACCCTTCCCTCCCTCCACCCAGCCCACAGGCAATCCCCATAGAGTTGCCCACATCCATGGGTCTTGCATATATGTTCTTTGGCTAATCCCTTCGCCTGCTTTCAGTCAGTCCTCCCCTCCCTCCCCTCGTACAGCTGTCAGCCTCTTCCATGTTTCTATGCCTCCAGTTCTCTTTTTTACATTAGTTTATTTTGTTTGTTAGATTCCACTTATAAGTGGGGTCATATGGTATTTATCCTTCACTGACTGGCATATATCACTTAGCATAATACTCTCCTGGTCTATCCATGGTGTCACAAAAGGTAAAAATGACTTCTTTTTTACTGCTGTGTAGTATTCCATTGTGTATCTGTGCCACAGCTTTTTTATCTGCTCGTCTATGGATGGGCACTTAGGCCATTTCCAGATCTTGGCTATTGTAAATAGCACTGCTATGAACATAATGGTGCATATATATTTTTTTCTTGGTGCTTTGGAGTTTCTAGCATATATTTCCAGAACTGGAATTACTGGTTCAAAAGGGAGTTCCATTTTTAATTTTTTGAGGAAATTCCATACTGTTTTCACAGTGGCTGCACTAATCTGCATTCCCTCCTACAGTGCACTAGGGTTCCCTCTTCTCCACGTCCTCATCAGCACATGATTTTTGTTAATTTATTGATAGTAGCATTCTGAAAAGTGTGAGGTAATGACTCATTGTAGTTTTAGTTTGCATCTCTCTGATAACTAGTAATGTTGAGCATTTTTTTCATAGTGTATGGGCCATCTGTATGTTCTCTTTGGAAAAGCGTCTATTCAGTTTCTTTGCCCATTTTTTAATTGGATTGTTTGTCTTCCTGGAATTGAGTTGTATTAGTTCTTTGTATATTTTGGAGATTAAATCTTAATCTGATGTATCATTGATGAAAATGTTCCCCCATACAGTGGATTTCCTTCTCATCTTGCTGATGGTTTCTTCAGCTGTGAAGAAGCTTTGCAATTTGATATAGTCCCATTTGTTTATCTTCTCCTCTGTTTCTACTGCTCTAGGAGACATATCAACAAAAACATTGCTACATGAGATATCTGAAATTTTACTGCCTATGTTTTCTTCCAGGGTTTTTATGCTTTGTTTAAAGGCTTACATTTAAATCTTTTGACATTTTGAGTTTCTGTTTGTGTATGGTTTAAGTTGATGGTCTAGTTTCTTTTGTTCTTCTTCTTCTTCTTCTTTTATTTTTTTTTGCTTGTACCAGTCCAGTTTTCCCAATAGCATTTATTGAAGAGACTGTCTTTTTAAAGATTTACTTATTTTTAGAGAGAGGTGAAGGGAGGAGAATAAGAGGGAGAGAAATACTGATTGGTTACTTCTCTCTTGTGCCCCAACCAGGACTGAACTCACAACCCGGGCGTGTGCTGTGACTGGGAATCCAACTGGCGACCCTTTGCTTTGCAGAGGATGCCCAATCAACTGACCCATACCAGCCAGAGTGGAAGGCATATTATTTAATTATCATTTCAACTTTTAATTTTTGAACGGTTGCAAAAGTACAGTTTTATTCTAGCAGGAAAAAAGTCATCTTTTCTGATAATGGCAGATTACGTCATTTGAATCAACCAATTATAGAAGCTAAAAAATATTTTTTTAACTTTAAAATATTTTGAAAATTTGTTTTTAAATCCTCAAAGAACACTCTAATAAATTAATATTTTTCCCAATACTACATCTTAATCAGGAATGTCATAGAACCATTTTAATAAAAACTGATACAAAAAAGAATAATAATATGCAGAATGGCAACCTTATTTATATTGAAAATTAAGGTACTTTTTATGAAATTTTTGTATAAAGTTAATATTTAATATTTTCCCTAACACTTATAATTAATAAATATAAATAAAGAGGTTAAATGTTTCATCAGAATTATGTATAGATATTTGCCAACTACCCTGTAGGCCTCATATATATGTTTATTTTATATTTGTAGTATGATATATTAAAAATATAAGAAGCACTTCCTAAAGTTGCTGTGGTTCAATTTTTCCACATAACAAGTCCCAACTTTTCCCCTATTTTTATCCCTACATTTCACACTGCTTCCTGTAATCTCCAGCTACGAACCTTTGTATGGTTCTAGGTGTTTGTAAATCAATTTGCTTGTCATCAGCATTTGTATCAACTTTCTCCTCTCTGGCAACAATTTCATCCTCTTTTATTTCTAAAATATCTTTATATCAGCATTTCACCATAGCATTTTCTCTGTACTGCATGTTTGTACATTTTATCACTTTATTCTAATTTTAGTAGTGCCTTTAGTGGGAAAGAACAGATGTGAAAACATATTCATTATGTGATGCTAGGTTTTATACCCAGGGCCTACTTTTAAGTGTCTAACTTTATATACGAAAAATACCATAGCCCTTGAGAGCATTGTTGGGAACTATGCAGCTTGTTTGGCATTCTAGCCCTTTCGTTCACTGGGTGATCCTAGGAAAGTTGTTTTGTATTTCTACATCTGTCTCCTCATTGTAAATATTAGTTCCCATCTCTTACAGATGTCATGATAATTAAACACTATAATGCATGTAACATACCCAGCACAGTGTTTGACAGCATAATAGGTACCTACTAGGTGCAGGAATGCTGGTAGACTTGCATAGCTTCAATACTATGTCTTACACCAGATCGGTGGTTATTTGCCTTATGTTATTTTAGGTACTTTGTATTAAAATGTTTAGTTACCTGATTAATGCAGCTAGCAACTTAAAATACAAAACTAACTTTATGATCAAAATCTCGAATAGCCTATAGAATTATTTTTTGTTAAGCAAAATGCTGCTTTCTTTCCATCCATAAGCTTGAAGGTCAGTGGGAGAAAATATGGAAAGATAATAAAATAATATGTGAAAAATAATATGAGCAAAAAACATGAGTGCATCCTGGCT
>PVIA01019321.1:0-10762 GCA_004024845.1 Tonatia bakeri | reverse complement strand
GGAGACTTGAATGGGAGTAAGGGGGCAAAAACTGTACTTGAACATTCATTTAAATAAAATTAAAAAAAGAAATAAAAAAAGGACATTTTTTGCCTTTTCACTGTGCCTACAGTTGCACTGAAGTAAACTTAGCAAAATGGAGGCTGGGACACCCAACTGCATTAGCAGGCATTCTTCACCACCACCCCCTCACGGACTAGAAAACAAAACCAGTGTCATTTTAGAATGACACAGTCTCAGGATTAAAAAATATTATCTTTACTAAATCATCATCCTTAAGTTGAATTTTCAAAATATCTTGGCTTCTCATAGAGATGGCTGTTTAGGTAAATGTGGTGTTCTCATCACCCGACAAAGAATTCAAAATTACAACTACACTACAAAAAACCATCATTCAGAACCACTTGATATCTATCTGAACAGATGTCCTACAACTACAATATTAAAAAGATACATCAAGACCGGAAGGAGAGGTACACACGCAGAATGTGCTGGTCCCACACCCACATGTGGTAAATAAAAACCAAAGGGGATATTTTGGCTGTGGAAGTCACTCCTGAGAATCGTGGAATTTCAGCCCCATCTGAGGCTCCTCAACCCAGGGTTTCAGTGCCAGGAAGACAGGTCTCCAGAACTGCCGGTTGTAAAAAACCAGTGGTGATTGTGGCTGAGTGAGAAGGAAGCTCCTGGAGTCCCAGGCACTTCCTCTGAAAACACCTACATGCACACGGACTTACTCTGAGCTCCAGTGCTGCGTCATCAGCTCAAAAGGCACCAGGAACATACGGTGAAGCAACTGAGTTATCTTGTATCACACTGAGAGCTGAGGGGCAGCTCTCTCCCAGATGGAAGTGCTGGCAGAGGCCTTTGATCCTTTTCTGAGCCCTCTCCCACTCAGAGCTGGCAGGCAGACACCAGATCTGAGTCTCCAATAACCTGGCTCTCACTCTTTTCCCTGCCCTGGTGATACCCTGGAGCCCCACCACAGTCAACTTGCAGGCCCCCCATGACACTTTCCAGTGATATTTCCATACAAACAGCCCTTCTTGGCTCATGTTATCGATTTTCCTAAAATGTCTCAGAAGCAGAATCTGCCATAGGCATGCCCTTCATCTCCAGCTACAGGGCCCGAGGACCAGTGCTAGTGGCAGCCGGCCTTGGTATGTACCTTGGCTTCTCTGAGGCACCTCCAACTCCAGCACAAGTAGAAGCCATCCTCAGGTTGCTTTGTAGCTCATACCAGGGGGCCCTGGGCAGGGCATAGGCAATGGCTGACCATGGCATGCACCTCCCAAGAAGTCCCTGAACCAGCACACCTGATGAACAGCTTCAGACACCAGCAAAGCACTACCTCACCACCTCTACAGCAACACAGTCAAGGGGCTGATTCAGTGAGTACCAGAGCCCCCGTGGTGATCACAGCCAGTCCTCGCAGCCAATCAGCCTGTGGATAAATCCCCTCCATTACCAACAGCATCATGACTCAACTATAACAGGAGGGTGCACATGGCACAGAAGGGGGATGAACCTGGAATGCCTGGGTTGGGTTACCAGGGAGGCTGTGCCACTATGTGCTCTGGGACACCTACTACATAAGGGTACTCTACCAAGACCAGGAGATGGAGCAGCTCTATTTAACACAGAAACAAGCACAGGAAGGTTGCCTAAGTGAGGGGACAAAGAAACACGTCCCTAATGAAAGAACAGAACTGAACTCCAGGAAAAGAACTAAAGAAAAAAGGAAACAAGCATTCTACCAGATACAGAGTTCAAAACACTGGTTATAAGGATGCTCAGTGAACTTAGGGGAAGAGTAAATGAAGTTAGTGTGAACTTCAACAAAGAGTGGACACATAAAAATGGAGAAAGAAAACATTGTAAGTGAAAAATTCAATTACTGAAATGAAAAATACATTACATGGGATCAACAGTAGAGTAGTTGAAGCATAAGATGAAATAAGAAATTGGGAAGATAAGGAAGCAAGAAACATCCAAACAGAATAGCAAAAAGAAAAAAAAATACCGGAAAAAAATGAGGATAGTATAAGAAGGCTCTGGAAAAACTTCAAGTTTACTCACACTGACATCATGGGGGTATGGGAAAGAGAAGAGAGAGAACAACGAATTGAGACCCTAGTTTTAAAAATGTAGTGATGGGAAAATTTTCTAAACTGGTGAAGGAAGTAGGCATACAAGTCCAGGAAGTGCAGAGTCACAAACAAGATGAACCCCCAAAGGCCACACCAAGAAACATCATACTTAAAATGCCAAAAACTAAAGACAAAGCAAGAATTTTAAAAGCACCGAGATAAAAGAAGTTAGTTATCTACAAGGGAGCTCCTGATTTTCTCACTAGAAACTTTTCAGGCCAAAAGACATGGAAAAAGCTTTCATTTTTAATGAAAGGACAGATAAAGGGCTTCCCAGACATGAGAAAGCTAAAGGAGTTTATCACCACCAAACCAGTGTTATAAGAAATGTTAAAGGGTCAAAGAATAAGAATAAGAATAAGAATAAGAATAAGAATAAGAATAAGAAGAAGAAGAAGAAGAAGAAGAAGAGGAAGAAGAAGAAGGAGGAGGAGGAGGAATATGAGTAATAAAGTGGCTATAAGTACATATCTATCAAAAATTACTTTAAATGAAAATAAATTAATTGCTCCAATCAAAAGACCTAGGATGGCTGAATGAGTCACAACACAACCCTCTTATATGCTGTCTATAACAGGACCAATTCATATCAAAAGACAAACACAGAATGGAAGTAAAGGGATGAAAAAAACATATTTCATGAAAATGGAAATAAACAAATAAAAAAGCTGGAGTGACAATACTTATGCCAGACAACACAGACTTAAAAGAAAGGCAATATAATAAGAGAGAAAAAAAGGCCCACCATTTCCACTTTTTGGTGTTTATTTGAAGAAACCCCAAACACTTCACCAACAAGACATACCCATTCATATGTTCATTGCAGCATAATTTACGAAAGCCAAGATATGGAGCCAACCTAGGTATCCATTAACAGATGATTTGATGAAGAGGTGGTGCATGTACACAACAAAATATGACTCAGCTACACACACAGAACTAAAATCTCTCCATTGGCAACAACATAGATGGAGGGGATGGTGCTGAGTGGAATATATCAGACAGACAAAGACAGATGCCAGGTGATTGCACTTACAAGTGGAATCTAAAAAATAAGGTAATCAAGCAGAACAGAACCAGACTCATCAATACAGAGAACAGACTAATGGTTGTCAGAATGGAGGAGGTTTAGTGGGGTGCGTGAAAAGTTTAATGGATTAAGAAGTGCACATTGGTGGTTACCAAATAGTCACCAGAAAGTAAAGTGCAGCATAGGGAATATAGTCAATAATATTGTAATAACTACATATGGTGTCAAGTGGGTACTGGACTTATCTGGGTGATCAGTTCATAATTTATATAAATGTTAATCATAGAGTTGTATACATGAAACTGTATAATATTGTATATCAGCTGTAATTGACAAATGAAAAGATATTTTAAAAAGATAAATATAGCTTGAATTCATTATACAAATGGATTAATTTCTTAACTGTCCTTAGTGAAAATAAAGAATAAAAATAAAATATCTCCTATGATGACCGGAAAAGTGCACAAAGACACTTCTGCTATATTCATTCCCAAGTGCCATGAGCCCAGGAAAGTGACCTGTGAGGGCGGAGTCAGCCTCTTCTTCACGGAACAGCAAGTTCACTTGAGAGAATGAGAGACACAGAAGCTGTGAGGACTGAGGTGTGGTGAACTGGCGAACACTCTCTCAAATGAACGTGAGCTTCTTTCTGAAGGAAACTCAATGGGCAGTTGACACCTGACAGCACTTGCTGTCTGGATGGAATGGAAGCTCTCAGAGGAAAACCAGGACTCTGGCAAATGTGTGTCTTCCCACGGCAGCCAGACAGCTTCCTAGAGCTGACAACCGTTTCCAGTGGGGTCTGTGGTAACGTTAACAATTGTGATTTTTTCTGATGTGTCATTGAATGCACCCACACTAGGAGATCTCTGTCACTTAGTGGAACAATGCATCACTTTCAAATAATCCTGCATCAGTACAAGAGCCACTGAAGTAACATAACAGAATAGGAAATACTCAGTGGATTTGTTTCAGGTTCCACTTTGCAAAGAGTTTTCAAGGAACTACCACTTGCGTGGCTTTAGTGTGTGATCAAAGCTGAATATCCACACTTATCTGAAAAGGAATTAAAAATGTTCCTCCTACATATCTGTGTGAGGCTGTATATTTCTTCGTATACCACAACCAAATAACAGGCTAAATGCAGAAGCAAATATGAAAACCCAGCGGACTTCTAATGATACAGACAAGAACTGAGACTTGCAAAAATGTAAAATGTAAACTATCAATTCCTCTCACTACCTTGTGTATTTAGGAAATAGTTATTTTTTCATAAAAAGTTATTTCTGGTAACATTATACGTTATTAATATTATTCTAAATGAATTAATTTTTAAAAGTCTTTTATTCCTTGTATGGTAAATATTGATAGCTATAACTCACACAAACAAAATTATTTGGGGGTCGTTCCTGTTTTGTGAGACTGTATAGATGTTCTGAATACAAAATGTTTGAGAGTCGCTGAATAAAACAGCCCATGGGCAGGGACTCAGGGAGACAGCGGGACAGAGTTCTCCGTGCAGGACCAGGGCTCGGGGCACAGTCCTGGGTCCCCAGGACTGGCTCCCAGGGTCTCAGCCCGAGGACTAAGAACTCTCTCAGTATTGGTTGGTCCTTCTCCCCGCCCCCCGCCCCGCCCCCTGCCCTGCCCCCCTCCCCGTTTACCTTCTGCAACTCCCGGCACCTCCTACCTGGATACTCAGGACGCTTTCCCAGATCTCACTTCTATTGGGTGTCCCGACTCCAGACTAGCCAATCAGCGACACTGTGGTTCCGGGTCTAACATCCTACCGGGAGTAAGCAAACTCCTTCCTGGCAAGCGTTCAGCACCGGTCACGGATTCTGGAACCCTTCTCTTGCTGCTCTTGGGGACCCTGGCTGTGACCCTGACCCAGACCTGGGCTGGTGAGTTCAGGGTCGGGAGGGAACAGCTTCTGCCAGACAGAAGCCAGGAGACCGGGAGGGGCACGGGAGCATGGGACTTTGCGTCTGCACCACCCCACCCACAGACCCTGGACCCATCTCAGGCCTAGGCCCCGCCACTCCCTTCAATCACCGCCCCCCGCCACACCCTTCAGTCACTGCCCCCTTTGTGTCTCCAACGCCCCCTGCTCTTCCTGTCGGACTGCTGACTCCAGACACGCGTCT
Organism: Tonatia bakeri; assembly: GCA_004024845.1. NCBI lineage: Eukaryota > Metazoa > Chordata > Mammalia > Chiroptera > Phyllostomidae > Tonatia > Tonatia bakeri. The sequence continues at coordinate 5,435 of PVIA01019321.1, read as the reverse complement.
TCCCCACCCGTAGGCCCCCATAACCTGAGAATTTCCAGCACCTTCTTGTCCGGACAGGGCAGCAGGAAGGACCGGTACATCGCGGTAGGCTTTGTGGATGACACGGAGGTCATGCAGTTCGACAGTGGCGTGCTAAATCCGGGGTTGGAGCCGCGGCTACCGTGGCTGTGTTATAGAAACCAAAAACCCAAGGGGGCCTGGAACGATAATACTCTTACAGAAAGAGATTCAGGTCGGTCTTGTCCGCCGCCTTAAAGGAAAGATATCTCTCAATGCCAGAGATTTGTGAAAAGGAAAGGAAAACGTTTATTTAGTGCTATACAAACTTAAGGTAGTGACCTAATGTCTTTATCAAAATCTTAAAGTCCCTTAAAACACCCACAAACGCACACAGTCCTTCCTTCTCCCTTGCCCAGTATGGGGTACCGTATCTCAGGAAAGGAAATAGAAGTCCAGTCTCAGGCAATGTCCGGTTATTCCCAGTAATCCGTGCTCGGCTGGTAGGCCTCTCTCGGTTCTCGGCACCATCAGCTGTGTCGCCGGAATCTCTGCTAAAACCGGGTGATGGTTCCCCCTACTACCGCTGCGGGGGAACCCACTCTGGCAAAGGTGCGTGGTCCTCTCTCCACTGCTCCAGCCATGTGGTCCTTTCTCCACCACTCCAGCCACGTGGTCCTCTCTCTCCAGGACCACGGGAGTCCCCACTCAGCCAAATCCACGTGGTTCTCTCCTCTATGGCTGCTGTGTCTGGGTTTAAATCCCCGCGCCAATCTTCCCCTGCAGCCCTATTTCCGACTCCTCCTACACTCGGCCACACTTGCTCTCAATCTGCTGTCCTTTCCAGCTTTTCTGGTCACCATCAGGGGTCTGGGCAAGTGTCACCCCATGTCCTGGAACCAATCTCCTCCAAGCTCCCACGCAAGCACTGTAACTCAGGGGACCTGCCCCCCAAGTCACATCTCGGGGAGGTGTCCCTTTCCATCCCCCTGGCCCAGAGCATGGCCACAGCTATTTAGCATATTCAAGCAACTGGCCCAAGGCTATAGGTATGTTAAATGACCATGCCATGGATTAGCTGCAAAGCTGCCCTGCATGTTCTTGCTCTGTGTGCCCCTTCCCCCAACTCACACTTGTGTGGGGGGGGAGGGGTAAAAAAAAATCTTAGAATCTCTGGACACCTTGAGTTCTGGGCCCCATTTTAAATGTCCATTTGGGGTCCCCCCCTCTTGGCTGCACCCTGTAACAGCTGGAGCAGCCGCTGGTGGAGCAGAAGGATCCACGTTTGTGGGAGGAGCAGACACGTGTTTGCAAGGGTAACGAACACACTTTCCAAGCGGCCCTGAACAACCTGCGTGCCTGCTACAACCAGAGTGAGGATGGTGAGCCACACGCGCGCCCAGGTCCAGGCACAACACCCACTCTCACGGATGATCCTGGGTTCACCTGAGTCACCGGGTCCAAGGGGCACCACGAGACTGTGTGGCCCGTCCGCCCCCAAACGAGAAGAGCCAGGGGGGATTTTGACCCGGTATCATTTGTATTCACTTGAGATTTAATCACTGCAGGTCCCATTACTACTGTCCCCGGAGCAGGGCTAAGTGGGAGGGACTAAGAGGGGAGGGTCTGACCTCCTGTCTGGGGTCAGTGTCCCACACCCACCAGGAAATGACTGGCTGCTTCGTGGAGTCAGACTGGAGCTTCCTCCATGGATACACTCAGCTCGCCTACGAGGGCACCGACTACATCGCCCTGAACCAAGACCTGGGCTCCTTGACAGTGACCGACACCTCAGCTGAGATCACGTGGCGCAATTTGATACCGAACCTTGATGTGGACTCCTGGAGGTTCAGCGTGGAGGACTTGTGCCTGCGCTGGTTACACATCTTCCTGAAAAAGGGGAAGGAGACCCTGCTCCAAGCAGGTATCAGGGCGCGAACCTCACCTAGAGGGGACTGTGGGCTGGGGTGGCTTCCTACAGGAGAGGAGGAAAATGGGGCAGTGTCAGAATACCCCTCCTGCTCTGGACAGGGAAGAGTCCCCCAGGTTTCTTATTCTGTAACTCACCCGCGGGCACAACTTTCTCTAAAGGACAGTAAGGGACCCAGCCTCTCCCCAAAACACCGCAAAGCTGTTCCCTCACACCCTGCAGCACCTGGTGCTCCCTGGTTCTCTGGCTGCGGCCACCTATGGAGTCCTGATTTGGGCTTTTCTGAGTCATTCAGCCTCCACCTGAGTCTGTGTCTCTCCGCCAGAGATCTGGACACTCCTACCCTAGGTTCTCACTCCGATTCTGGAACTTCCCAAGAAATAGGAGATTATCCCATGTGCCTCTGTCCAGGCTGGTGTCTGGGTGGTGCACTCCCTTCCCTCACCCCACTGTCCTGTCCACTATAAGGGTGGTCACATGAACGATGCTGGAGTGTCCCATGACCATGCAAAGATCCGGAATTTTCTTACCCTCCCCTCAGACCCTCAAAGACACACGTGACCCACCACCCCATCTCTGACCACAAGGTCACCCTGAGGTGCTGGGCCCTGGGCTTCTACCCTTCAGACATCATCCTGACCTGGCAGCGTGATGGGGAGGACCTGACCCAAGACATGGAGCTTGTGGGGACCAGGCCTGCAGGGGATGGGACCTTCCAGAAGTGGGCAGCTGTGGCCCTGCGCCCTGGAGAAGAGCAGAGATACACTTGCCATGTGCAGCACCAGGGGCTGCCTGAGCCCTTGACCCTGAGGTGGGGTGAGGAGGGGGTGTGGGTACAGAGTCTCTCCTCAGGGTGTCCCTGAGCAGGGTCAGGACTCAGGCCTGAGGTTGACCTCTCACCCTCCCCTCCCAGATCCCCCTCCTCAGACCACCATCACCATTGTGGGCATTGCTGCTGCCCTGGGTCTCCTTGGAGCTGTGGTCGCTGGAGCTGTGCTGTGGAGGAGGAAGTGCTCAGGTGGGCAAGGGGTGGGGCTGAGTTCCCTGTCCCCCTGGGGGTCAAGCCCAGGTGGAAGTGTGCTCTGCCTCCTTAATGGGCATTGTGTCCCCACACGGGTGCTTGTCCATCTGGGGCCTATTTCTAACACTGACTCTTAGTGAGGCCCATGGGAAACTGAAGGACACATTAATCACCTGATGGTTCATACCTGATGGTCCCCACCTGATAGCAATGGGGACTGATTCCCAGCTGTCCCAGGTCAGAGGGGAATGTCCCTGCTGAGGACAGATGTCCAGAGTGGTAGTAGGTCCAAACCCCACACACGTACTTTCCCGTGTTTCTGGATCCTACCATGAGTGTTTAGTCGCACTTCTGGAACCTTCCCTGTGCTTCAGAATATGGTGCTCCTTTAGGGTCACAGGACCCAGCCTTCACACTGACTTCTCACAGAATGTTTTCTTCCAATAGGCAGAGGCAAGGACAGCAACACTCAGGCTGCCTGTAAGTCTAGGTGTTGGGGCGGTGACATCTTGGACCCCTGGGAAAGTGTGGGCTAGAGTCTGTGAGGGGGCTCCCACACCCCGTAACTCTGCTGTTGTGTCTTCCCCAGGCAGAGACAGTGCCCAGGGCTCTGATGTTTCTCTCTCAGCTCCTAAAGGTGAGACCCTGAGTGCAGAAGGTGGGGGCATTGGAACTGAGGGGCACAATAGGTTTTGGGGATTCTCAGAGTGGCACATTCTGAGCATGTGGTGGCTGTGGGAGAATGTGACACTTCTGAGACCAACATGAATTTGTTCACAGTGACTTTCTTTGCAGGGTGACAGAGCAGCTTTCTCCAGGAATTCATGCAAAAAGAGTCACTGCAGCCTCCCCTGGGGACTTGAAGGGTCCCTGTCTGCTGTTTCTGCACCCAGCATTGAAATGTTATTTAATCATCTCAACATCCCTGCATTATTTTAATATTAGTGATATATATATAAATAAATCATAAGTGATGTAGATTAAAAGCTCCAATGTGTATGGTTTCTGGTAGGTTTTATTCTATCTACACTTCACCCTGTTTGTTAAGCTGTTCTAAGTCACTTGAAGTTCATAAACTTACCATGAGGTTTGGAGACGACCCAGGAGGGACAGACTGTATGCCATGGGACAAGGGGACCTCACAGCTCCCCAGTGATGTTCCCTGTGACCACCTGTGCTCCATGCACTATTCAGGATTTCTTCCCGCACATCCGAATGTGACCTTCTGGACTCTTTGGCCATGGCCGGTTGTGTTCCCTGATTCTAACCAAGTGCCTCTTTGTTGCCTAGGAGTCACCCCAAGCTTCCTGGTGCCCCCCTTGTAGACCTCAGGATTGTCGTGTGGATTCAGAGAGCTGACCAATCAGAAGGTGAGAACACCTGCTTAAAGCAGGAACTGTTCCAGCATCCACTGTCCTTAATCCACTGCAGACACTGTTCTCATTCTGCAGATGCTGAGTCCTGGAAGGTTATGGACAAAGAGCTGATGTCTTTAGTGGCTTCCTCTGAGAGTTCCTCCCCAAGAGAGAGCCCTCAGGCCACAGGGTCAGGCTGGCTGCTGGGCTGAGAACAGAATCAGGAGACAAGGGACCAGCGAGGCAGGAGGGAAAGGTGTGGGGAAGCTCCCATGGCTCCAGGCTGCAGGTGCTGGGTGTTCTGATGGGTCTGTGAGCAGTGGAAACAGTGGGAAGGGACTGGACTCCAAATGCATTTAGAAGATGGATTTCACAGCATTTCCTAAGGATTCAATCTGGGGTGTGGGAAAGGAGTCAAGGAGGGTACCCCACATTTATACTGTGCCAGCAGAAAGATGGTGTTATATCAGCAGAGAGGGGAAAGACGCCAGCAGGAGTTTGTGGGGTGGAGGGGGGCATTTCAAATGTTCAGCTGAAAAGAAGGTTAAGGTGAGATGTGTGTTAGAAATACCAGTGAGGTGTCAGGTTGGACAGATGAGTAGGGGGACCTTGAGAAATGTCTGGGCTGGAGACATAGATGTGGAGGTGATGCTACGAAAATGACATTAAAGCCGTGAGTGTGGATGAGGCCACCAAGGGAGCCAGGACTGTGGGAGAGGAAAGACAAGGACTGGACACTGCACCCCCTTGTCCTGACAGTGGTGACATTCACCTTGGTGACTCACCCAGGTTGATGACTGTCATACAGTCACCATTTGGTGATTGTCATTCATTAGGAATTCACAGGGGGACATTTTCAGATTGTCCTGCTGTTCTCTTCACCACTTCTCCACTCACCCTCCTTAGCCCCTCTATAACTTCCTCCCAAGTCAGTGAAAATGTGCTGGTTGTCCCATATCTGTCCTCAACATGTATTACTAGGGTATAAAGTACGGCTTAGAGAAAATAGTCAACAATATTATCATAATTATGTGTGGTGTCAGATGGGAGCTAGAATTATCAGGGATATTACTGAATAAGCTATATACATGTTTAATATGTATATATTTTAACTCATGGACACAGACAACAT
>PVIA01019320.1:0-10768 GCA_004024845.1 Tonatia bakeri | reverse complement strand
AGGCGCTCATCAGATATTTTTGGTTCTAATTTTACTCTTAATGTGTTTCATTCTTCAAAATAGTTGCTCCCAAATATAGGTGCTGCCAAATAGCGAGGATATGAATAAGGCGTGATTGTGTACGCATGGGTACAAATAGCAAGAGCATACATACATTTATTTTACATGACATTGCAACACGTAATCACAAAAAAAAAAAACCCTCATAATGTTTTAAATAAATTTACAATTTTGTGTTGGGCCACATTTATAGCCATCCTGGGCTGCATGCGGCCCGTGGGCTGTGGGTTGGACACCCCTGAACTAAAACAACAAAAACAGTACTTATGGCAGTTTCCAGACCTAAACATTTTTGGAACTTTGTTAATATTTCACGGCTACTACATTGTAATGTTTTGTATTGTCCTAACCAACATTCCCAATCCTGATTTTCTCTTGAAAACTCAAATAAGACTATTTCAAAAACTCAACTGAGAAAACAGTGTGTCCCGAGTCTGGCATCCCCACTGATGCCATGACCATGTGCTGCTGACACAGGAACCACCCCTCGGCATCGGGGTGGAGTCAAGAAGTGAGAGGATGGTGGTGGCCTCAGCATCTGTCTGGGTCTGCAGGGTCTTTCAGAAAACACCCAGATGCTGCTCCTCTGCCTTGGCATTTGAAGCACCTCCTTTACTGTGCAGCCAGAATAGTAAAGAAAGAATTTCTTATTGTTTTCAGAATTAAGAATTTTAATCTCAAAAGTGATAAATGTTCATTGTCTAGTAAATCCTGAAAGATACATAAAGAAAAAGTTAATCATTTCCCCACTAACCCCCCATTTCATTGCCAGTGGGTAACTGGTGTCAACAACTTGGTGTGTACTCCTGCGCACCTGTAAAGAATATCCTGAATGTGGGCATTTCGCAGAGAGCCCAAGAAAGTCCTGGGCAATGTAAGCCTTCGAACGGGAGATGAGCCTAAAAACGAGAATAAAAAAGGCACAGCCAGTGGTCTGCAGTCAGGCCTGAGAAATCTTTTTGGAGTGATGGAAATGGTCTAAAACCAGATTGTGGTAATGGTTTCACACTGCTTAAATTTACTAAAAGCCATTAAGTTGTGCACATAATATGCATGAATATAAATTATACCTCAATAAAGCCATTAAAAAAATCAGTCAGGGAGGTAGAAGGATGACGAGTGCTGGGGGCAGAACCTGGCAGTGAGAGGGGACTCTGCTCTGGGAAAGCTGCCTAGACACCCGCGGCAAGCAGAGTAATGCCTCCTTGACGACGTCCACACCTGATCCCCAGAACCTATGAATACCTGACGTGGGTGACAGGACTTTGCAGATGCAAATAAATTTATAGACTTTAAAACAGGGAGAGCATCCTGTCTTCTTCAGGTAAGCCCAACCTAATCACACAAGCCTGTTAGGGCACTTTCTCCAGCTGGAAAAAGGAGAGCTGTGGCAGAGGGAGAAGTCAGAGAGTGGCTCATTGCTGCTGGCTCTGGGATGCAGGGGTCTTGTGGAAGCACAGGAGTGAGGCCTCTGGGAGCCCAGGGTGGCCCCCAGTTGACAGCAGCAAGGAAATGGGGACCTCAGTTCTACCTAAAACTGGGAGGTACTAGTTTCTGCCAATGATCTGAACAGCGAAAACTTCAGTCTCCCTGTCAAAGTCTAGCCAGCTGACACCATGCCTGGTGAATCCCAGAGCAGGGAAACCAACTGGGCCACCCTGGGCTTCTGAACTACAGAACTATGAGATAATAAACTTGTGTTGTTTTAAGTGTCTAAGTATGTTGCAACATGTTAGGGCAGCAATAGAAAACTAATACAATACCTAACTACAAATCTGATGCCAGGCCCCCTTCCAACCTTTTAATGACTTTTTGTTGCCTAAAACCAGGTAGAATCTAAACTTCTTAATGTAGCTTGTACCGCGCTCCATGACCCAACCCCTGACTCAGTCATTAGCCAGAGGGCTGCACACCCTGCTCCCTCTCCCCTCCCTTCCTCTCCCTAGTCTGCCTTTCTTCATTCTTTTGGACTAAGGTCAAACATCACCTGCTCCAGAAAGACTTTCCTGTCCATGTTACATAGCACCCTCTGGATAATTCCATCTCTGTAATGCAATAGTATGATTATAATAATATAGTGTATAATTTCAATGATATAGTATTACAATGAACCACTCATGTGCATGAATTCCCCTCTAAGGCTGCAACTTCCTTGAGCAGGAGCAAGTTTATTCATCTTTGCTTCCCCAGTGGATGCTCAAGAGATACTATTTACATATGCCATTTGGAAGAAAAAGTTTTGGTAACTAATAAATAATCTTATTGATCTACAAACAGATTAGATCCTGAAGGGCTGTTCACATGCCCATTCATTTGTAAGAAAGTAAGTGGGGGTTTGACACAGGACACAGGACACTTGACACAGGACTAAGTGTTAGTCCTCAAGCCCTAAAACAAGCTCCTCTTATCCTCCTTGAAAATAATGTTTTTTTATTATAACCCTTCCTCCACACCTCAGTATCAGTGAGAACTCCTAGCAAATAGCCATGTCTGCACTTGCCTCCTGGTTACTCACCTGGATGCTGTATGTGTCAGAAGGGCCTTGAGGATGATACTACCAGAGCCAGGTGACTACAGTGCCTTCACTAAGCTCACTCAGCCTGTATGTTTTCCTAACTGACATCAAGCTAGTGGACATGGGAGGCATTTGCCAAACTTGATGATTAATGTCAATGACACTTTTTTGCAGGTTGCATAATTAGATATTTGTTCTTCTAAATGATTTCTATTGGGGAAAAATGCATCTCATGTACACATGACCATTCACCATTTTCTTGTGACTTACAATTATTTATGGCTAATATCACACTTTGTAACTAGTACTTTAAACTCTGATGAGGGATGGCGAGTTAACAATGTTTGCAAAACACTTCAAACCAAGCTGAAGAGATAATGCTAAGGTAGAGTAATGAGAAAGCATTTGCATACAACCACTTAATTCCATGTAGCAGAGGTGGCATATGCTGTTTTCGGGTACAGCTTTATTTTTCATATAAAGGTTTACAAGTTGAACAAGTAGAAAAAATTGTGTGTTTTGACTTGAAATTAAAATTGCATTGTAATATTAAAGCACACATATTCACAGACAAATATTCCAAGTGTCCACCATTAGCTTCCACAGATTGTTGAGAACAATGATCTGTGAACTGACAAGCATTTAGTTTTCTGTGCTTTCTCACCGATCTTCTCCTTTCAGTAAACGAGTACCTAGATGAGCACTGTCTCAAATCCATCATGTAAGCTAAAGGTGGCTGTGGGTGTTGTTAAATAGTTTCACATTCATGTTCCAGCATTTGCTGAGCCCTTGATAGGACTTTTCTTTCCCCTAGTAGCCACTTATGATGCGCAAACCTCTGGCACAGTCCTGACACCCTGAACTACTTTGTCACCCAAACTATAACTGGTGGAATCATATGATGTCACTAACACCAACCAGAAAACAGTACAAATTATCACATTTTATCTATATTTGTAAATGTCTTCATCAACATTCAAATGTGTAAATGTTTTCCTGCAATACCCTGAAGCTGAGAAGCATGGTAAAATACTCTCCTCTAACCGAAAATCCAATCTTCTTGTCCCAGCTTTGGGGTTTCTGTATGATCTGCCCCTCATATTCCTCCCTACACAACCCTTCTATTTGACCCCTCCATTCATTTTCTCACACTTTTTGGTTTCTCATCACTCCTTTCCCCTACCCAATCAAACCCAACCCATATTCCTGAAGTCCCAATTTTTTCATGAAGCTATTCCTTCCTCCTCTGAATTTCTAAACAATTATTAGGAATCAGAAAATTTAATCATACTTCTGGCCAAGATGGAGGTATAGGTAGACACACTGTGCCTCCTCATACAATCATAAGAAGGACAACAACAAATTTAAAAACAAAAAAACAACCAGAATGGACAGAAAATTGAACTGTATGAAAGTCCAACAACTAAGGAGTTAAAGAAGAAACATTCATTCAGACCAGTAGAAGAGGCAGAGATGGGCAGTTGGGCGGAGAGAACTCATGGCAAGGCGGTGGCTGGCAGACCCAGCGAGGTGGTGGATTGCAGACTGGGCAGTCCCACATTCGTGCGCAGATAAACCAGGAGGAACAACTGGGTAGTGAGACAGACCTTGCAACCCAGGGTTCCAGTGCCAGGAAATAAAGCATCAAACCTATGATTGAAAACATCTGTGGGGATTGAGGTGACAGTGGGAGAAACTTCTGGCCTCACAGGAGAGATCATTGGAGAGACCCACAGGGTCCTAGAACATACACAAAACCACCCATCCTAGAACCAGCACCAGAAGGGCCCAATTTGATTGTGGGTAGAGGAGGAAGTGACTGAAAACCAAGCCCAGAGCTGAGCAAGCTGCATTGTTCCCTCTCATACCCCTCCCCCACATACAGTGCCACGCCTCAGTGAAGTGGGTTGCCGTGCCCTGGCAAATACCTAAGACTCTGCCCCTTACTACATACCAGGTGAGACAAGACAAAAAAAAATATGGCCCAAAAGAACAGATCAAAGCTCCAGAAAAAATACAACTAAGTGATGAAGAGATAGCCAACCTATCAGATGCACAGTTCAAAGCACTAGTGATCAGGATGCTCACAGAATTTGTTGTGTATGGTCGTAAATTAGATGAAAAAATGAAGGCTATGCTAAGTGAAATAAAGGAAAATGTACAGGGAACCAACAGTGACGGGAAGAAAATTGGGACTCAGATCAACAGTGTGGACCAGAAGGAAGAAAGAAACACTCAACCAGAACAGAATGGAGAAACAAGAATTCAAAAAAATTGAGTAGAGGCTTAGGAACCTCCAGGATGACTTCAAACATTCCAACATCCGAATCATAGGGGTGCCAGAAGGAGAAGAGGAAGAGCAAGAAATTGAAACTTATTCGAACAAATAACAAAAGAGAACTCCCCCAATCTGGCCAAAGAAATAGACTTCCAGGAAGTCCAGGAAGCTCAGAGTCCCAAAGAAGTTGGACCCAAGGAGGAACACACCAAGGCACATCATAATTACATTACCCAAGATGAAAGATAAGGAGAGAATATTAAAAGCAGCAAGAGAAAAGGAGACAGTTACCTACAAAGGAGTGCCCATAAGACTGTCAGCTGATTTCTCCAAAGAAACCTTGCAGGCAAGAAGGGGCTGGAAATAAGTATTCCAAGTCATGAAATTCAAGCACCTATATCCAAAATTCCTCTATCCAGCAAAGCTATCATTTAGAATGGAAGGGCAGATAAAGTGCTTCCCAGATAATGTCAACTTAAAGGAGTTTATCATGTCCACACCCTTGTTATATGAAATGTTAAAGTCACTTATCTAAGAAAAAGAAGAAGATGAAAAATACTAACAGTAAAATGACAATAAACTCACAGTTATTAACAACACACCTAAAAAAAAAAAACTAAGCAAACAACTAGAACAGGAACAGAATCACAGAAATGGAGATCACATGGAGGGATAGCAACAGGGGAATGGGAGGGAGAGAGAGGGGGGAAAGGTATAGGGTATAAGTATCATGGATGGTAGGTAGAAAATAGACAGGGGGAGGGTAAGAACAGTATGGAAAATGTAGAAGCCAAAGAACTTATAAGTATGACTCATGGACATGAACTAAAAGGGGGGAATGTCAGTGTGAGGGGGTGTGAGGTGTGGAGGGGAATAAAGGGGAAAATCGGACAACTGTAATAGCATAATCAATAAAATATATTAAAAAGAAAATTTAATCATAAATAAATCAGAGGTCTCTATATTATACATTAAGAAAAGGTTTAATTAAAAAAATTGGAACTCTTCAGATTAAAGATGGTAGGTTAAACACATGTATTTACCTTGGTTGATGCCAGAACCAAAATACAACAGCAGTAAGAAGATTTTTCTAATGCCACAAACCCAAAAGAACAATAAAAAAGGGATAGAAGACCATAAGGGGAAAACTTTTAAAGACAAGTGATAGATGGACACATCGTAATTGATTTACCAGAACTGAGAAAGCAGATCTTGAGCTGGCAGTGGGAAAAAATGAGAATTCAACAGATTTTCTTCATAGTAACCACAAAAGACATAGAAGTTGGCACCTTTAGGCAGGAGATTAAAAAAGCCTTCTGTAGAGAATCTAGCCAACCCTAGAAGAAAGACCTGAAAACACTGACATAAGGAGTTCCCTGATGGCCAACTGGGTCTCCCTACAGTGAAGGCCACAGGATAGGTCTGTCCACATGTGCAGAGCTGGATAGCAGTCCACATTAAGGTATGAGCAGAAACCCATGCTTCACCAGGCATTGGAGGAAAACATCTACTATTGGGAACCACCCCACCTGGTATCAGAAGCTGTAACCCCCCATGGGTAAGGCTCAATGAGCAACCTTCAGACCATAAGCCACTAAAGAGATAAAGCTTATCTCCCTCGCAGGGGCACTGCTTCTGCTCCTTTTACTTCACCCTGCCTGGCCCCCAGTGCTTGGTCAGTTAGCCAATGATGGGTAAGGTTCCCCAAGGGGGGAATGACCTAAGAGAGGCATGATCACATGAAGGCCCCAGGGAAGGACTTGGGGGCTATAGCAAAAGGGGGTGATGAACCCTCGCCCCTCAGCTTTGACATAGCCTGAGTCCTCATTCTGTCTACAAGAAGTCTCCTAATTTCTTGGCTTCCTTACTTCCCCTGCCTGACTTAAGCCTGAAACAATGCCTTAGGCCTGAAACAATGCTGGTGGTGGGTGTTGCCCTGTGCTAGAAAGAGTGGGTTCCCTAGGGCAATCAGACCTAAGAAAGAATATGTAAAATCCTGTGAAACCTGCTTTGTTTAGAATGCTCTCAATTAAATGATAAGGGTCCAAGTGAGAAGTGAGTTTGTTCCTCAAAGTTTTATGGCTCTTTAGCTAACTGACCCTGACTCAAAACAGGCCCTCAGAATTCTTTGTATGTTTGATTCTTACTGCCTGATGATGATTAATGAGCTTTACCCGTATTCTTGTGCAAAACGAACCCAATAAAAGCCTGTCAAGGCAAGGGTTGGGGTGCTCTCCTCTTGAGAGAGTGGCTAGGCCACTCTGAGGTGCTCTCCCCTTGAGAGAGTAGCCATGCCATCCCTTTTCCTCCATAGGACTCAGTAGTCCATGTGAGTTTGTCTCGTGTCTCATCCATAAGGCCGTGGACACTACAGGCCAGTGTCTGCGTCAATCTACTGTATAAAAGATAGAGGCCAGATGCATGAATGGATAAATAAAATGTGATACAGCCCTATCCTGGTAACTCAGTTGGTTGGAGCATTGTCCCTTACCCCAAAAAGTTGTGGGTTTGATCTTTGGTCAGGATACATACAGGAAGCAACCAATCAATGTTTCTCTCTCTCTCATCAATATACATGTCCTCAGCTGAGGATTAAAAAAGAAAAGAATAAAATGTGATGCACACAAATTAAATATTATTCTGCCTTTAAAAAAGAAATTCTTTTTTAAAAAATATTATTTATCTTTTAGAGAGAGGGGAAGGGAGGAAGAAAAAGAGAGAGAGAGAGAGAAACATCAGTGTACAAGAGAAACATTGATCAGTTGCCTCTCTCATGCCCCAGCTGGGGACCTGGCCCACAACCCAGGCATACACCCTGACTGGGAATTGAACCTGTGACAACCTAGCAGGTTGACGTTTAACCCAATGAGCCACACCAGCCAGGGCAAAAAAGGAAATTCTGACATAATCCCACAACATGGATAAAACTTGAGGACATCATGCTAAGCAAAATAATCCAGTCACAAAAAAAGAAAAACTGTATGATTCCACTTCTCTGAGGCACCTATAATAGTCAAACTCACAGAGGCAGAGAATAGAATGCTGGGCGCCAGGGCCGGGGCACCAGGGTGGAGAGCTGTGTGTGATGGGCTCAGGGTTTCAGTTGGGAAGATGAAAGGAGCTCTGGGGATGGAAACACAACGTGTGAACGCACTTAACACTCCCAAACTACTTAGAAATGGTGGAGATGGCAGATGTTATGTTATGCGTAGTCCATGTTCATAAAGTCCTAAACAGGCAGGACTACACTGGATTTCTTAGAGACTTAGACATGCAAGAAAAACTATAACGAAAGTCAAGAAGACACTGACCACCAGTCACAGTGGTCGCTACACCTCCAGAGCAGGGGCCAGCCTGGGGTGAGCCCGGGCCCTAAGGATGCTGGCGATCTTTTATTCCTTGACCTGGGTGATAGTTCTTTTAACACACATTTCTACAATAAAAGAGAAAAAACACTTAGGAAATGACTTTCCAGACTGATGGGGCCCAACACAGTGAATGAAAGAGATCCAGACTAAGAATTTCAAATCACTGGGGCCAGGAACGATCCCCGCCTGCTTCCGGAGAGACGAAATGCTTCTGGAGAGACGAATGGAACTGGGTTTCTCAGGGCTGTGAGAGCCAGAGAGACATCAGTGCACGCAAAATATTGAGAACAAATGACTTCCCATCTTGAATTCTCTACCCAAATTATAAGCAGGTGTGTCCAAACTTTTGGCATCTCTGAGCCACACTGGAAGAAAAAGAGTTGTCTTGCGCCACACATTAAATCCATTGCAACATGTAATCACAAACAAATCTCGTAATGTTTTAAGTAAATTTATGATTTTGTGTTGGGCCGAATTCATAGCTATTCTGGGACACATGCAGCTCATGGGCCACAGGTTGGACAACACAGGTGGGACACTTTGACAGTGTGAAAGTAAAGTAAAGACATTTTGAGACATAGCAAAGTCTCAGAAATGTGCCTTTACTTATTGCAGTACTAGAGAATGACCCGAAGCAAGGGATAAAGCAAGAAAGAAAAAGGAACAGAATCCAGGAGGCTCAGGATCCAATTTGGGAGAGACATGAGAGGGTCCCAGCAGATGGTGAAGGGGGTTCTCAAGGAGTCAGCTGTGCAGCAGACCTGGGAATAACCACTCCAGATGCGGGCAGGTCAGAAGGCTACACAGAGGGGTCTCTAAGAAAATTTAGCCAAGGAGCAGAAAAGGGGCAGGGGACTGGGCTGTTGTGTTGCTGTCCCAGAACCTGAGCCAGTCCAGCTGCGGACAGAGCTCCTCCAGCTGCCTGACAATGTCCACGCATTTACTGGAGCAGCCACCACCCCCGCACCACAACAACTGCGATGACAGGGAGCAGCATTCCCCCCCACCAGCCAGTGTCCTCAACAGTTCCTGGGTGGAGTTCCCCATGAACAGCAGCAATGACAATGGTAATGGCAATGGGAAAAATGGGGAGCTGGGACACATCCCTTGCTCATCCTCTATCCGCATGGAGACATGGAAAAGACTCTTTTGGATGCACAACATGAATCAGGACAGAGTAGTTCAAGAGGCAGTTCTCCCTGTTGACAGCCCTTCCCCACAAGAAGATGGGCACATTACATTTGATGTGGAAATGCACAGCAACAGGGACCATAGCTCTCAGTCAGAAGAAGAAGCTGTAGAAGGAGAGAAAGAAGTTGATGCTTTGAAGAAAAGCATAGACTGGGTGTCAGGCTGGTCCACTAGGCCTGAGAACATTCCACGCAAGGAGTTCCACTTCCAGCACCCAAAACAATCTGTCTCTTTAAGTATGAGTAAGAGCGGAACCATGAAGAAAGGGAGTATTTTCTCTGTAGAATTTCTTGAGGTGTTCATTCCATCTTTCTTCCTGTCTCATGTTCTGGCTTTGGGGCCAGACATCTATAACAGGAAACGACTGGGCTCGCCTTCTGCCAGCAGCTACTGAAGGAAAGAAGCCCCTGGGAAAGCATGTGACCTGTGAAGTGGTGTATTGTCGCAGTAGTGTATTTGAACTTGAGACCATTGTAAGCATGACCCAACCTACAACCCTATTTTTACATATCCAAGCTCCAGTAATTCTCAAATCCAGTATTGAGGCATTTTACTAACGTCATTCCCTTCTTGGCCTGTAAGACACTTTAGAATTTCCCAACAGAGTTTACTGTTGTTTAGAAATTTGTAAGAGCCTCTTTTCTGCAAATGCCACCAGCAGATAATAGCTTTGTCAATAATGCTGTTGTCTCCTTTTAGTACCACCAGACTGAGACCTGAATCATTCATGGTATAAATTTTACTCTTGCAAGATGATTCCCATCTCTCTCTAAAAACAAGATCAGGTTGGCAAGTGATATAAAAGCTGTGTTGTTTTGTTTTGTTTTTCATGGTAAAGGCAAGCTTCCCTAAGCTTGAACTTATTAGTTATTAAAAAGAAAGCAAGAAAAAAAAAACACAAGACACAAGAAAAAAAAATATTCTGTGCGATAAAAAATTATTTTAAACCAGCTTTGGAGCCACTCTTTGTCTAAGCTCCTGATGGCGCCTTTTCACTTTTAGGAGGCAATCTGTTTAAATACAGCTATGAAATGGAATAGGGACTAAAGTACATCAGCAGATTTTACTACTAATATGTTGTAATGCTGTCTTTCCCATGGTGTACAATCTTTATTTCTGATAAGGAATGTCTGAGGCCTAGAAATATATGACATTGCAGATTTTCCGGCCAAGATGGAGGCATAGGTAGTTGCACTATGCCTCCCTGCGCAACCAAAACTAAGCACAACGAAAATTGAGAAACAAAAAACAACCAGAACAGAGAGAAATGAACTGAACGGAAGTCGGACTACCATACATCCAAACCAGTAAGGAGCGGCGGAGTCGGAGGCCTACAGAGAGGGGTCAAGGGGTCCC
>PVIA01019319.1:0-10783 GCA_004024845.1 Tonatia bakeri | reverse complement strand
AACCTTGCTAGCACTTCTGATTTGTTGATTTGTTTATGATGGCTGCTCTCACTGGTGTGAAGTGGTATCTCATTGTGGTTTTGATTTGCATCTCTCTGATGGCTAGTGATGCTGAGCATCCTTTCATATATCTCTGGGCCCTCTGTATATCCTCCTTGGAGAAGTGTCTGTTCAGGTCCTTTCCCATTTATTAATTGGGTTGTTTGTCCATTCAGGACATAAAACAATTAAAAGTTTTTTCCGTAACTGGGAACAGATACCCATCCATGTTACACCAAACACTCAGATCATGTTTGTATCATTTCAGGTTTTCAGGATAATTAAAATCCTTGAAGGTTCTATGTTATTTGGGTATAATATGAGAAAATATTTTATTTTCTTCTTCTAAAATTTAAAGCAATGTAGTAAAAAATATAAATATTGCACACCAAGTTTGTGTCTGTTGGTAAGAAAATATATAACATACCTGATAACAAAATTCCTAAATGTCCACAATCAACTTACCCAAAACATTATGGTTGTAAAAAGCACATTGATCAATTAGTGTTTCCCAGACTTGGGTTTTTCACACATCTCCTTTATGACTTTTGCTAGACCTGCATACTAATTTTTTCCTATTAATTATTTTTTATATGTCAAGTCATTTAAAAATATTAGCAGAAGCAATACATGAAGCAATGGTTTTGATGTGCTTATTCTAAATTTTGAAATATATAACAACACACAAGCATACGTGTAAATTTTAAAAGTGGTTTGTTAGTTAACCCCAAATCCCTAACAATGAGGTGATACCAAATCTCCTAGTGGAAGCTATTTCCAGGTTTCTGCCTTGTGCCATTTGGCTCTTTCAACTTCATTTCTCATTTTCTGGCTGCCATGTAGTGACAATAACAAAGACCAGAGAAACTGGTGATAAACAGTTGGTGGTGGTGAGAAGACAGATCCAGAATCTTCTCTCTACATAGCAGACACATAGAAAATAGATAACAGATAAAGTTTATTTAGTGCTTCTTATGTGCTTGGACAAATGTTCTCTATAGAGTTGCTTCTGAGGCCCCATCAGAAAGCAGAGCTGAGACAAGAGCATGTGTGTAGATGGTTTGTTTGGAGAACTGACTTCAGAGAATAGGAGTGAGAGCCTCAGAATTATGAAATAGGGAAGGAGGGGAGCCCCAACAAAGTCACATTGCCAAGCTGAGCACTGCTGGGTGGTGACCTCAGATCTATTCATACATCGGACTGAGGTGGGGGGCCCTTACCCACCGGTGCGATCCCTACTAATCCAAGGCCATCTTATGGGTTGACTAACCCTATGGAATTTTCAACTTCATATGAGTGAATGTTGGTTCTCATCAGGGTCCCAGGCAATGCTTCCACCTCACAACTTTTAATTAGGGAAAAGTATTTGATTTTCTAGTCCATTGATTGTTTAAAGATGATAGATGCTTATTTGGAAACCCGCACAAACTAGCACATAATCCATTGCTCATGGCTTCATGTAGTCAGGGATTTTCATGAGCACAGGTTATTGTGGCATTTACATAATTAATGGATACGAAATGCCTGTGCTGTAACGTGAAGGCTGTGATTCAAAGATTAGGAACATGAGAAACACAGCCTTGAGAGACATTGGACCTCAGCTCATGTAAATCCTCTCTGAAAGGGGAACTCAAAGTGCAAGAGAGGTAAAATCTACTTGCCCAATATTTGTGATGTCAAGGGACTATCCCTTCCTAAAATCAGAATTGCTTTCCAATCACATTTTCTATATTGTTTCCATGTTTTCTTTTGTCAGAGCCAGCCTTCGTCACAGAAGGGGTGGTCATCACTTTGCATAGTGACTGTCCAGTTTCCTCATTGGCTTTTTCCCATGTGGGCACAGCACCCCAGCATACCTTGCAGGTCGGCTGACCATCAGCCAGGCCTGCTGGCCTCTTACTTTTGTGCCACCTCTTTCTAGGTAAGAGCATCCTGCTTCTTAACTTCCCTGTGCCTCAGGCTCCTTCTCAAAGACAAATTTCCTGAAGGTGTCATTCTGGGAGCTCATGTTTAATGCTCCTGTCTGTGGCCAGGTGTCAGCAAAGGCAGTGACTAGGCCTGAAACGAGCGGTGTGTGAGTCAAACCTCTGACTTGTTCAGTTAGTTGACTTTTAGCTTGTAGTATTTGCATTCCAAATGTGAGCAGTGAACAAGGATGTAAAGTTATATTCTTATATTTTTTATACAGTTTAGGCCTTATCTGAACTAAATCAGGGTAAGGGTAAAATATAATAATGAATTATAAATACAATTTTAATTCATAATGTATTTTTCTGTGTCCTTGAGAAAAGGCTCTACCTTCTGTACAATGTAAACCCTTTATAATACCATTTTCTCACTTCCAGCCATACAATTTAAGTGGAGTTTTTGCTCCATCGTTTTTAGTATGCTGAAGTATAGGTATACCCCTGGAATTTTTAACTGTGGAGTGCTGATAGGGCAGAATAATTCACCTCTAACTAGTGTTGTCCTATCAACCTGGGCCTGTTTCAGAGCATCTCTCAGTTCTACTGACCCATTTCAGCTTGAGTATCTTTGAGTCTAGCATATATTTAGTCTGCTGGATGCTTTCAGCTTCTGAAAAGTGCTTTGAGCTCCCTAGAACACCTAGGGGATAGAAGAAGAGGAAGCAGCAGGGGGTGAAGATTTTATTTGTAGCTTCTAATTTTTCTAGAATCTGCCAAAGACCTCACTACTCCCCTGAATCACTCAAGCCCTTTCAGTTCTCTGGAGAGAGCCTCAGAGAGTCTCGTTAATGTCTCCTCAGAAAATGCTCCTTACCTCCTCTGGCCTGAACCCCAAGGAAGCTCCCAAGAGCTCTTGGCATACTCCCAATTGCCAGGGAAAAAGAGGCCAGCACAGGCAAGGGAAACACTTGATGAGTCTACATTGTTTGGACTGCCTTTTACTGAGACATCATCCACAACAGCAACATTTCTCAAAGTGAGGGCCCTGGACCCCCTGAGGGGTAAAATGTAAGACTCTTTCAGATGTCTGCAAGGCCAAAACTATTTTGAAAATAATTCTAATATTTTTGCCTTTTCTCCTACCTTGAAATTTGCACTAATGAAGAACAGACAATTGTGGGTAAAACTACTGGCACCTCAGCACAAAATAAAGGAGCGGCACCAAAGTGCACTAGTAATCACAGCATTTTTTTCACCGTCAGGCACTTGAAATTTTTGTTTTTTAAAGAGCCAGTTTTGCTTAAGAATGTACTTGATGAAGTTGGAACATAAATGTATTAATCAGACCATATTAAAGTCTAAGTATTCATTTAAATATTTGTGTCTGGATTCTGTATTAATTTACTCAATAAAGAATTACTGAGCTACCTACCATATGAAAGACACAGCACTGGATCTGCTGGGAATCTTCCATAATTATTGCCAATTACAACTCTGAGCAATATTTGGAACTCAAAGATGCAAGAAGTTTACTTTACTAAGGTTACTGATAGTCTCAAAGAGAAGTAGAATCTGATAAAACATGATCATTTATTTAAAGAGTGAAAATAGGATACATATTTGGGTTGCAAATTGCTGTTTCAGTCTGCAGCTCAACATGGTTATATAGAAGTGTTTTATATTAAAGTTTTTCATTAGACTACTTGGAAATTTCTAGTTATTTTGAAATTTAAAAATGGATAAGTACAAGTGTTTTGGTCTTATTTCTAACCTTCTAGAATGAGCATGGTGAATTGATACTATAATATGAATGAGTTTCTACATTCTTTTTAAATAGATTTTTGAGAGAGAGAAAGAGAAATGTCAGTTTGTTGTTCCACTTATTTATGCATTCACTGGTTGATTCCTGTATGTGCCCTAACTGGGGATCAAATCCACAACTTTGGTGTATGGGGACAATGCTCTAACCAACAGAGGGCTACCTAGCCAGGGCAAGTTTCTACATTCTCAAGGCTGTTTTTGCATTGTTTTATTCATGCATTAAACTTGGGTCTATTTACTTACTTAACACACATATAAGTGGCCCTCACTGTGTGCCAGACCCTGTGCTAAGAACTTTACAAATATGAATTCAGTTTAACCTGGTAGGCACTATCCTGCTGAACTCTATGGATAATAATAATGATCACTAACATTTATGTTGTGTTTATTGTATTCTAGGCACTCTGATAAGCACTTTTCATAGAGCACCTCAGTTAATCCTCACAATTGCCCCGTGAATTTGGTATAATATTACCTCTGTTTTATAGATAAATACACTGAGGCTTAGTGAAGCCAGGAACTTGCCCAAAGTTATGCAACTAGATACCATGACATTTCTTTTTGAATAGATCAACTTGCCCAACACATGACACAGGCAGTTCAGGTTATTTATAGAAAATTTAACTGGAATTTACTTTTTAAATTAAATGTTTTAAAATTAAATTAGAAAACAAATCACCTATGATAAATTTTCTAAGAATAGTTCATATTATCTTCACATTATCTGAAATATAGTTCACATTTAATGATTGTATTGGTTATTTGTTCCAATTCTTTATTGAGTAAATTAATGTAGAATCTAGGCCCAAAGATGTAAACATATGCAGCTTGGATAGATAACACAAGCTAGTTCCTTTTTCACAGCAGATTGAGGCTTGTCTCTGGAACTGCAGCGTAACAGTGACATCCAGTGGGCAGAAGTTGTGAAAGTTACTAAAGCCGTGCAGTGAAATCAGAGCACTTCAAGAGAATCCTTCTAATCATTGAAATCAATTCCTGTGTCTACAGTCAGCACGTTCTCTCAGCCTTTTGTTCATGCACACAGAAAGAATACATTGGAACTAATGATTATTTCAAACGTATATAAGATTAGAAGATTATAACCTAAATGCTGTTTACATAGCATAAAATACTTCATTTTTTGTTATACAGTGAAATGTGAACAGTGAACAAGGGTGTAAAGTTATGTTCTTATGTTTTTTGTACAGTTTAAGTGTTATCTGAACTAAAGTAGGATAAGGGATAAATCTAACTGAATTATAAAGGCAAGATTTTAATTCAAAATGTATTTTTCTGTGTCCTTGAGAAAGGACTCTACCTTCTGTACAATGTAAACATTTTATAATACCATTTCTCACTTCTAGCCAAACAATTTGAGTAAACATAATAATTTCTATATTCTCATACTTTATTAATTATAATTACATCTTGACTACTAAATAGAATTAATATTTCACTGAAGATAGATCAGGAAGGTGCATAATCCAAAGATTATCTTGTTTAGCATTTATAATATTACTTGGCATTTTTGAGGTTTGCATACACATGATTTTCCTAATAATGAGAAATTGCAATGTGAGACATTTTTTTACTGTGTGATATAGTTTAGTGTAAGGCCACAGCTTGAATTTTATTTTGCCTCCTGCTACCTTTATGACACTGAGCACATTATTGAGCCTCACTCAGCCCATTTCCTCATCTGGTTAATAATACTGACCCCAGAGGATTGCTGTATACATCAGTTCACATAGTGTTTGGCATGGAGAAAGTGCTTCCATAACCA
This sequence comes from Tonatia bakeri, assembly GCA_004024845.1. Classification (NCBI taxonomy): domain Eukaryota; kingdom Metazoa; phylum Chordata; class Mammalia; order Chiroptera; family Phyllostomidae; genus Tonatia; species Tonatia bakeri. Next base: position 5,233 of record PVIA01019319.1, on the reverse strand, counting down.
AAATAATAAGCTATACACACTGGGCATCTTTTGTGTGGCCTTGTCTCTTTGCTGCTGTGAACCCCACAGTTCTAGCTTCCTTGAAGGACTTTTCTCCTTTGCTGTGTTTCCACCCTGAATCTCCTTCCATGTTTTCCAGCAACTGGGTTGGAAACCTTAGAGATTTTGGCACCTTGCTATCCAGCACTATTGACCCTTCCTATCCCTGTCACATCCTATCAGACCTGAGACACTAAATTCTGTTATGTGGCTTCTTGGAAGGCTTCTTACATTTCTCTTTGTCATTCCCATTGGAATAATGGCAAATGGGTTTGTATTTCTCCTGCTGTCATCTAAGGGTATGTACATATGACTTATCTTCTCTGAACAGGGAGAAAGGTACTCCATTCAGTTCAGCATCAATTCTCTCTTAAGATGCCAATCCATACACAGGATCATGATGGGAACATGACTTTAAAAACTGAGAAGATTAATCAAATGCTTAATGATAGGATCATATTATTTAATATACAGAGGATTTAGCCATGTGATCTTAACAGTACATGAGAGAAAGCAGAGACAATTATTTTATTGAACATGTTACCCAGTGTGCCATGGGAACTGGACAATGAATGGTTCATTCAAGCTTGACACAGATACAGTTGACAAAAACTTATAAAGTCAGAAATTACAACAATTACGATCACTTTTATGGCAAAGTGGCAGGAGAAATTTCACTGGCGTCCTGCCCAGAATCTTTGTCTTAGCGTTTCAAATGGTGAATGATCAGACCTGACTTACCTCTGTTGGATACCAAGGTGAAGCTGCATTCTCCACCTTGCAACTTCCTGTCCTTGTTCCCTGATAACTGTTCCTGGTCCCAGGCTCAGAAGGCCACATACAATTTATTACAGAGGTGTATATTCTAACAAAATTAACCAGGGATAAAGGAAAAAATGGAAAGTTCATAATATCTAATTCTTAAGTTGGTCCACCAGATAATGACTTATAATTGAAGCTTTTTGATCTGTTTCCAATTATTCCATTTTAATATTATGTGTTTGCATGATTGACATCATCTTATGTGGGATTATTAATATTATTACCCAATATATAATATTGGAAATTCTCAATGCATGTTAAAATATTAAAGGTTCTGGAAGGTGCCCCTGTTCAAATAATGACAACAAAACCATTTTTAACCAGGCACATGAGAAGCATTTAGTAAATGTGAACTCATATGTGAAACATTATTAGCATTAGTATTTATCCCAAGAGCTTTCAAAATTTATTTGACCACTGAACTCTTCTGTTTCCTGACTGATAGTCACATCTCAGGGTGCCATAAGATGTACCTTGGGGAATGGTGGTTTGTTTACAGAGGACCAGTTTTTGACTTTGGTATCAAACAGACCTAGATACAAATCCCTGTGGGACCCCTTACCAGCTGTGTGACCTTAATCATTTAACTTGAGTTTCATTCCTGGGTTCATCAAAATAGTGTAATAATTCCTCCTTGCAAAATAGTTGAGAAGATTGAATTAGTTAATTTATCTTGTAGCCAGTAGCTTGGTGCCTGGGACAAAGATGTGAATTTAATTTGAACAAATTAAATTGACACAGATTTTAATTTAATTTGTTCCCACTTTTTTGCTTTTCACCTCACTTGTCCTCACTCTCCCTCCTGTTCTAATTCTTTTGAAACTCTGTTCTTCAAGGCCAGCTTCAAATCCATAGCCAATTCTAATTTGACTTCCCCAGTTTGCATTCACTACATCATCCTTTAAGTAACCCGTTTAAATTCTCTTTGACACACCATTTGCACAGATAAGTTTGGAGTTCTCATTTCACTGGTTGGCCTCTTCTCCTAAAAAGGCTGGGTCTCCTCCCTCTTTGGAGATCATTCCCTGTATTCCTTTGTATCATTCTTAGCAACTGTGTTGTGAAAGTCTATTTTTCATTTGTGTTCTAGTTATCACTAGAACATTGTAGGAACAATTACATATTTTAAGTCTTAGAAGTGAGCATAATTAATATACTTATCTCAAATATTTAAACAAAGTAATGAGTAGAGCCAATCTCTAAATAGCAGAATTCTGTATTTGGAGTAATACTGATATTGGACATTTCCCCCCAGAGTTTCAGGAAGCTGATTGGCAGAATCAGTTTCAAGAGGCTGGTGTGATCTGGTGTACCTCAGCTTTCCTAAATCAACTAACAGATCAAATTGTGCTCAAAAAGGGAATTCCACCTGTATGGAGTTCTGAGTGCTTTTTGCTCCCTTCTGAACAACAAGGTAAATTGCTACCTCTTTCTTTCAAGTCAAAATTTGCCTATCAACTTGCACTCTAAAATGGCTCTAATCAAATTGAAAATGGTTTATGATTATAGCCAAAAGGCATTGCATAGATTCTGAAGTCCCTTTTGAAATGAATTATCCAAAAAATAAGTTAATTTGAACATAGTTTTTACGTTTGCTCTCTTCTTTATATGTTCTAATTTTTGAAAGTTGCTATTTTATGTGTGATGATGGTGGTTTGTAGGGACTGACTAGAATCTTATTACTTTAAGAGTGGTCCATGCCTCATCAGCATCACCTGGTCCCACCCTGACCTACTGAATAAAAATCTGCACTTTCACAAGGTCCCTGGATGATTAATGTGCACGTTGAGGTCTGAGAAGAACTAGAATATTAATTACCTCCTGTAATTGAAAAATGAAGGGTCAATTAAATTTGCTGTAAAACAATGCTGAAAGAAAAATAAACATTTACTACTGCAATTGTGAATATGTTTACCATAGTATATGTGTATATTACATATATAGATATACATTTCCCAAATATGCATTATATGTGTGTGTGTGTTCTCCCAGGAGTCTCTCAGACTGTTCCTTGGGAATCAGGCAATATCCTTTCTTGAATATTTTCAGAGCATATTTTTCTTGGTAAAATAAATATGCCTAATAATAGTTCTTTCCATTAGATTTCCCAAGCAGACAAAATACAAAACTTGTATTATGGCCCATTAGATGAGATGGGGAGGGGGGAGTTGATGAAAGAACATGTGCAAAGCCAGGCATGGACTGCCTTCCCTGTGAAGGTCACTCTGGTTCTCTCAGGACATAGAGATTCTCACCCATTTGAAAGGTGATACCCCTGTGATGAGATGCTGTGTCATAGAAATTCCTGGGTCTGCCCTTGTTGGCCAAGCAGTAGGCAGTTTATATGAAAGCCACATATGTACTAAGTAAAGGAATATAATCAATGAAAATCTATCTTGTAACTCTGTAACTTCTGCAGGTGCTTTGTAGCATGTAAGAATGAACGCATATATGCCCTGGCTGGCATAGTTCAGTGGATTGAATGCGGGCTGTGAACCAAAGCATCGCAGGTTCGATTCCCAGTCAGGGCACATGCCTGGGTTTCAGGCCAGGTCCCCAGTGGGGGCCACATAAGAGGCAACTACACATTGATGTCTCTCTCTTTCCCACTCCCTTACTGTCTCTAAAAATAAATAAATAAAATATTAAAAAAAGGATGAACACATATATTATGAATCCATTGCATTCTACTCTTGCTCATTTTAGGATGCTCTTTGATTCAGAAGGTCCCAGGATCATGTGGAAAGATTACTGATATCTGGAGTTTGTGGCCCCATCTGGGCTTTGACACTCTCATTAGACTAATGACCTTGACTTTGAGCCAGTTATGTGACTCTGATATTTGTTTATCTGGGATGAGAACTACTGTTCTAAGGCAGCATTTCTCAAACTTTCCTGAAGATGAGAATCACCAAGGGGGCTTGGTGAGTGAGTATACAGTTCCCTAGGCCTTGTCCCTGCTAAAATTACAGAAGCAGAATCTCCTAGAGTGAAGCTTGAGAATCTGTGTCTTTAATAACCCCCAGGGAGTTCACTGAAGAATTTTTTTTTTAGTTTTCAATTACAGTTGACATACAATATTATATTAGTTTCAGGTATACATTAATAGTGGTTAGACATTTATATAACTTATGAAGTCTGGTACCTACATGAAGTCATACATAGTAAAATACAGGGTAGGGCAAAAGAGGTTTACAGTTCTTCATATGGAAAATATATAATAACTAATAAATAATAGTATAAGAATAAGCTCTTTCTCATACTCACAATTGGAAGCCTACTTTCTCCCCTTCCTGTATCATTGACTATATTCCCTATGTTGTACTTCACATCCCCGTGACTTTTTATAACTGGCAATTTGTACATCTTAGTCCCTCCCCTTTTTCATCCATCTCCTCATCACGCCCCCATCTGGCAACCACCAAAATGTTCTCTGTAGCTAGGAGTTTATTTCTGTTTTGTTTGTTCACTGATTTTGTTTATTTTTTGGGGGGTAGGATTATAGGTAGCTTTTATTTCATTACTCTTTTCTATTTTATAATTACAGCTGACATTAAATATTGTGTTTGTTTCAGTGTATAGTGTAGTGGTTAGACATTTTATAAATTACCAAGTGATCCCCCAATAAGTCCTGCATCCACCTGATACCATATATAGTTATTGTAATATTATTGACTATACTTCCTATGCTGTATAGTTTTTTTTCCTGCTTTTATTTATTTAGATCCTCTTACTTTTTTCTTTTTCTTTTTTAAGTATTTTTTACTGATTATACTATTACAGTTGTCCCATTTTTTTCTCCCCTTTATTCCCTCCTTCCTGCAAATCTCACCATCCAACATCCCCTCACCCCCTTAGTTCATGTCCATGGCTTGTATATATAAGTTCTCTGGCTTCTCCATTTTCCATACTATTCTTAACCACCCTATCTATTTTGTACCTACCAATTATGCTTCTTTTATTTTTTTTATTTTAATGATTGTTCAAGTACAGTTTTCTCCCCTTTACTCCCAATCAAGCCCACCCATCCCCCTCCCATCTTCCTTCCCATTACCACCCTCCCCCTAGTTTTTGTCCATGTGTCTTTTAACTTTGTTCCTGTAAACCCTTCCCCTTTCCCCCTGAAACTCCCTCTTCTCTCTTCTCTGGTCACTTTCTGCCTGTTCTCTATTACAGTGTCTTTGACTATATTTTGCTTGTTTCTTTGTTTTGTTGTTTAGGTTCCTGTTAAAGGTGAAATCATATGGTATTTATCTTTCACTGCCTGGCTTATTTCGCTTAGCATAATGCTTTCCAGTTGCATCCATGCTGTTGCAAAGGGTAGGAGCTCCTTCTTTCTTTCTGCTGCATAGAATTCCATTGTGTAAATGTA
>PVIA01019318.1:0-10779 GCA_004024845.1 Tonatia bakeri | reverse complement strand
TCCCCTTTTCCCCTAAAATTCCCTCTTCTCTCTCCTCTGGCCACTTCCTGCCTGTCCCCTAATGCAGTGTCTTTGACTATATTTTGCTTGTTTCTTTGTTTTGTTGTTTAGATTCCTGTTAAAGGTGAAATCATGTGGTATTTATCTTTCACTGCCTGGCTTATTTCGCTTAGCATAATGCTTTCCAGTTGCATCCATGCTGTTGCAAAGGGTAGGAGCTCCTTCTTTCTTTCTGCTGCATAGAATTCCATTGTGTAAATGTACCAGAGTTTTTTGATCCACTCAAAATAATGACATTTTTGTGAGATGTGGTCAGAGTGAGAAAATTTTCATGAGACAGACTAAATAAAATAGAGTTGGCAGCCTAATGATGCACTCTTCTCTGCTTTTTGAAAAGTGCTTCTAGTTCTTTGGGATCATGCCTTAAGGCAACGATTTTCAACTGGTGCACGACAAGGATGTTTGAAACATGCAATACCTGACTATTTAGTCAGGGGTATTGACCTCTTTTCCCTTAGATTGTCAAATTTAAAAATGACAACAGCCAACACAATAGCTGTCTAGTGTGAATGAATCAAAATTATACCTATTTTTTTTTAACTAACAAAAAATGTATCTTTGGATGTGCCCAGGAATTTTAGTACTTAGTTTATATGTGCTCTGGAATGAAAAAGATTGAAAATCACTGGCCTAAGGCAATGCCACACTTGAATAAAGCTTAGGTTTCTCCTGTGCTTCTAAGATACTCTGTGAACTAAATGCATGTTCCTCCCCTGACCTCTAAACATTCTGAGACCCTCTAATGTCTTCTTACCCCAAGTACTTTTCTGTCTACCCTCATGTGACTGAGCTATAGGGCTCCCTTTCCTAGTAAAGTAGAAAAATATTTCAGTGGTTTATTTCCATAATAAAGTTTTATGGAAATGAACCTCTCTTTAGCTCCCATAAAAGTCTATTTTACAAGTAACAATCAAAGAAAAAGCTGTGAGAAGGGATAGCCAGTGGTATAATTTTCAGTTTTTAAAAATAAAATCACACAGGTTACTCTATCCAGCCTAAGGAAACATTAAGAATGTGTTCCTATGTTCTTCTAGGGTCTATGACCATAATGTCTTGGTGGACTAATAGAGATACCACACCTTTATACTCTAGCCATCCTGCACTATTTATAGTTCTTCCTTTTACACAGGCTAGTGCTTCTGTCTGGATCATCCTTTTATTTCTTCTTCATTTGGCTGACTCCTGCTCACCCTAAAACATTTCCTTTAGATACTATCTCCTCTAAGAAAACTTTTATGGTGCCTGATGTCTCATGCCCAGATGGGTTAAGCATCCCTCCTCTGAACTGCAATATATAGAACTCTATAGCACTTCTCACCCTGTAATGCTTGCTTTTTAAAAGTCAACAAAAATCTCATTTAAAATGAAGTAGGAAGGGGCAGGAAGGGGATCTGCCATGCCCTATGTCAATTATGAGACACAACATGGATGACCGTTATAGCCCTCTCAACTTCTTCTCCCCCTCTTTAAAAGACAAAGAGTTCCCTCTTTGGTTTAGTGGACTTGCATGTGGGCCACCATGGCTGCATGTTCTGGATTGCAGTTCTTTGTTACACCTGATTAAGCCCATTTTGCTGGATAAATATCTGAGTTTTTAAGATCAACATTCTTTATTTTTATTAATTGTATTTATAATAAAATTTTCTTCATTTTTCTATCTCCTTGACTATAAAATCACTGGGTTTGTTTTGTTTTGGTTTTGTCTTTGTACCTTCACAGCTTAGAATGGTAACAAACTTATTCAGTAAGTGTTTAAACAAGTGAAGAAAAGTACTACTGGGCTGTAAATAACTTACTCTGGAAGTTGTCACTGGATATTACCATTTTTATTGTAGTTAAACAGAAAAAGGCATGATTTAGCAGAATGATCAGAAAGTAGGAGGGAGGCCCTGACTGGTGTGGCTTAGTTGGTTGGAGCATCGTCCCATACACTGGAAGGTTGCACGTTTGATTCCCAGGCAGGGCATATGCCTAGGTTTTATGTTCAATGCCCGGTTAAGGCACATACAGGAGGTAACTAATCAATGTTTCTCTCTCATGCTGATGTTCCTCTTTCTCTCTCTCTCCCCCTTTCTCTCTCTCTTGAAGCAATGAAAAAATGTCCTTGGGTGAGAAAGGAAGGAAAGAAGGAAGGAAGGAAGAGAGGGAGGGAGGGGTTGGCCAAAAAGTTCATTCATTTTTTTTTTTTCTGTAACATGGGTCTAGTAGCACTTAGTTGTCTTTAACTTCATTCAAAACAATTTTGTTAGATTGTATTGTGACAACTGGCATATCCGTCTGCATTTGTAAAAAAATTAAAATTGGTGAATTTTTGTGTAGCCATTTTAATATTGAAGATGGAAGAAAATAAACATTTTCGGCATATTATGCTTTATTATTTCAAGAAAGGTAACAACACAACTGAAACACACACACAAAAAGATGTGTGCAGTGTATGGAGAAGGTGCTATGACTGACTGAATGTGCCAAAATGGTTTGTGAAGTTTAGTGCCGGAGCTTTCTTGCTGGACAATGCTCCATGGTCGGGTAGGCCAGGTAAAGTTGGCAGAGATCAAATCACAACACTGGTTAAGAACCAGGAAGTTGCGCCCAGAGAACAGTCAGTGTTATGCCGTGCAGGAAACAACTGACATTCTCAAAATACCCAAGCCAAGTGTTGAAAATCATATGCTTAGGCTTGGTTATGTTAATCTCTTTGATATTTGGGTTCCACATAAGTTAAGTGAAGAAAAAAAAAAACCCTCCTTGACCATATTCCCACACGTAATTCTCTTCTTAAACATAATGAAAACATTCTGCCTTTAAAACAAATTGTGATGGGTGATGAAAAGTGGATAGGTTAAAATAATGTAGAACAGAAGAGAATGTGGGGCAAGTGAAATGAACCACCACCAACCACACCGAAGACCAGTCTTCATCCAGAGAAGGTGATGTGTAAATGGTGGGATTGGAAGGGAGCCCTTTATTATGAGCTCCTTCCGGAAAGCCAAATGATTAATTCCAACAAGCACTGCTCCCAGTTAGACCAACTGAAAGCAACACTTGACAAAATGTATCTGGAATCAGTCAACAGAAAACACATAATCTTCCATCATGATAACACAAAACTGCATGTTTCTTTGATAACCAGACAAAAATTGTTACAGCTGGGCTGAGAAGTTATGATTCATTCACCACATTCACCAGACATTTCACCTTTGGATTTCCATTTATTTTGGTCTTTACAAAATTCTCCTAATGGAAAAAAGTTAATTCCCTGGAAGGCTGCAAAAGGTACCTGGAACAGTTCTTTGCTCAGAAACATAAAATGTTTGGAAAGATGGAATTATGAAGTTGCCTGAAAGATGGCAGAAGGTAGTGGAACAAAGCGATGAATACACTGTTCAATAAACTTATTGGTGAAAATGAAAAAGGATGTGTATTTTACTTTTACTTCAAAACTAAATGAACATTTTGGCCAACCCAGTAAAAAGGAGTTGGGGGTGGGAGAATTGAATTAAGGTGTTCAAAAGGTACAAAATTCCAGTTACAAGATAAATTAGTACTGGGGATATAATGCACTGTATATAACTACAGTTAACACTGCTGTATGTTATGTTTGAAAGTTGTTGAGAGAGTAGGTTTTAAGAATTTTCATCACAAAGGGAAAAAAGGTAGAAGATTCAGGCTTTTTGCCAGCTGTCAGAAATATCTACTCTTTTATGGCCATGGCTAAAATGATAAAAAAGTCATGGAAGACATTACAGCAGGAAGAAACCATTGAATGATCTAGTACAATCACCTTGTGTTACAGAAAAGAAAATTAAGACACATGGAAATTGAGGAACTTACTTGTCTGAGGTCACAAGTTGCTTAGTAATAAAAAGTAGAGGAGAATTCAAGTTTTTGTTGCTCGATTCACTGTTCTTCCCTTTTCACCAGTGTTAACTTCTTTGCTTTCTCAATAACTCCCCAATATCTACTTTACTGGGTTGTTGTGATCACATAAAATAATGCATTGGAAAATACTTCAGGAAGTATAAGAGGGCTAAGCACTACTGGACGAGTTGTGGAACCAGAGAGTTTTAAAGTTCCTATGCCTGTCAGTTCCTCTCTCTAATTGGGAAAACATTACCCCTTATTTATTTTATTACAATGTAATAGTATACAATGAAAACATTCTGGCCTGTGGCTTCCTAGAGCTGTAGCCAAAATATATAAAAGAAGGAATTTTCTCTGAATATTTTTCAGACACACAGAATACAAAGAATGCACTCTCTGTCTAGATAGGATAGATATATGTGGTATCAAACCAATATTTATATGAAAGCACTGGTAAATGAAGCCACATTAATTCATTTACTTGACAAACAACTTTAAACACAAAGATACCCACAAAATTTCCTACCTTAAATTGGATATACTTTAGAAGGTCAAATTCTTTGGCATACATCCTGATATATTCCAGGACCTTGGAGTTGTGCATGAAGTTAGGAAAATGGTCTGGGATGGGATAGTCACTGAAGCACATCATCTCCTTAGAAGTGTTGATGATCACTGATTTGTAAATACTGGCCCTTCCTTCTTCAGGATTTTCCTGCAGTAAATAAGATGTATTTAGAGGCGCTACAGAATTAACTTCATGTTTTATAAACAGTTGAAAAAGTCTCTGAAAGAAATGTCATTAAAAAAAGTTACATACACACACACCTTGAATCTGAGTTGCCTTTAAGACTTGCTTTTGACCAACAGCATGCAGTTGAAATGATACTGAATGGCTTCCAAGACTGTCATAAGTAGTCTTTCAGCTTCTGCCTAGGTCTCTTAGAAAGCTTGCTCTGGTGGAAGTCAGCAGCCATGTAAAAAGTCCAGCTACCCTGAGACTACCATACTGTGAGGAAATCCATGTTAGTCACATGAAGAGAATGTATGGGATAGAGAGATGTGGAACCAGCTGCCAGAAATTCTACTTATCCCAGTTGAAGCTCTAAATGTGTGAGCAAAGAGACTATAGCAGATGTCCAGTCGCAGTTGTCAGCTGATTGCAATGACCTAAAATTCCAAGTAAGAACTGCCTATCTGAATAATAATCTTAACTATTTTATGTATGTCAAAGCCTAGGTGAGTTTTTGAGGGTTTTCTTATACTTATGAGATTGCTGTCCAGTAATCATTGTACTAACTTAAATTCTGTCCAGTATATGTTCCTGTTTTACCTCATTTTTACTAATTTAAAAAACAATTACAGAACTTCCAGTCAAGATGGCAGCACAGGTAAACATGGCTTCCTCCTTACACAACCACATCAAAATAAAATTACAACTAAACTCTAGAATGATCATTCAGAACCATCAGAAATTGAGCTGAATGAAAGTCCTACAACTATGGAATTAAAGAAGAAACTGCATGAAGATTGGTAGGAGGGGTGGACATGGAACAGGTTGGTCCCTCACCCACATGTGGCAGATAAAAATCAGGAGGATTATCTCAGGGGTGAGAGGTTCCAGCCTCATACTAGGCTCCCCAGCCCAGGGTTCCAGTGTCAGGAATGTAAGTCCCCATAACTTCTGGCAAAAACTAGTGGGGAATGAGGCTGTGGGAGACAGAAACTGTGGGATTCTCAGGCAGTTCATCTTAAAGGGCCCATGCACAGACTTACTTGGACTCACTGCCTCTGAACTCCAGCATGGGACAGCAGACTGAAAGGCATCAGAACATACAGGAAGGAACTGAATTGTCTAGTATCATGGCAAGAGCCGGAGGGCAGCTTTCTCTCAGACAGAACTGCTGGCAGAAGCCACTGTTCATTTTTGGAGCCTTCCCCAACAAAGCCACAGAGCCCCATACCCCTCACTAAGTTGCCTCAGGCCCAGCACTAGCAGCAACCAGCCTTGGTTCACGGCTTGGCCTCACCTGGGCACCTCCAAGCCCAGCACAAGTAGCAGCCATCTGCAGGTCACTTTGCAGCTTATGCTGTGTGATCTTAAAGAGAACACAGGTGGTGCCCGACCTTGGCTGTGCCAACAGCAATCCAGGCTCACCTATAACAGGAGGGTATGTATACACAAGACACATGGTGGGCATAACTTGAGTATCCAGCTTGGGTAATAGGGGAGGCTGTGCCCTGGACTCTATAGGACACCTACTATACTAGGCCACTCTACCAAGCTTGGGAGTTGTAGCAGCTCTACCTAATACACAGAAACAATTGCAAGGAGGCTGTCAACATGAGGAGACAAAGAAACATGTCCAAAATGAAAGAATAAAACAAAACTCAAAACAAACAAACTAAACTAAATGAAGACAAGCAATCTACTAGGTGTAGAGTTCAAAAAACTGTAATAACATTACTGAAGGAACTTAGCAAATACCTTAACAGCATAAAAAAATCCAGTCAGAAGCAAAGGATACACTAATTAAATAACAATTTACAGGGAATCAACAGTACAGTGGATGAAGTGATAAACAAGCAATTTGGAACATAAGGAAGAAAAAACAACCAATCAGAACAGCAAGAAAAAAAATAATCCAAAAAAAAATGAGGATAATGTAAGGAGCCTATGAGACAACTTTAAGAATACCAATATTTTCCTTCCAGCACCCCCAACATTTGCATCATTGGGGTGCTGGAAGGAGAATAGAGAGCAAGAAATTAGAAACCTATCTGAAAAAAATAATCACAGAAAACTTCCCTAACTTGGTAAAGGAAATAGACATAAAAGTCTAGAAAGTACAGAGTCCCAAACAAGATAAACCCAAAGATGTCTACACCAAGAGACACATCATAATTAAAATGCCAAAGGTGAAAGACAAAGAGAGAACCTTAAATGTGACAAGAGAAAAAGTTAGTTACCTACAAGGAAGCTCCCATAAGACTGTCAGATGATTTCTCAATGGAAACTTCGCAGGCTGAAACAAAGCAGTATGGAGATACCTCAAAAAATTAAAAATAAATCTGCCTTTTGACCCAGCAATCCCACTTCTGGGAATATATCTGAAGGAACCCAAAACACTAACTTGAAAGAACATAAGTACCCTTATGTTCATTGCAGTGTTATTTGCAATTGCCAAGACATGGAAGCAGCTTAAGTGTCCATCAATAGATGAGTGAATTAAATAACTATGGGACATTTACACAATGAAATACTATTCAACCATAAAAAAGGAGAAAATTTTACCCTTTGTGATGGTATGGATGGACCTGGAGAACGTTATGCTAAGTGAAATATGCCAGTCAGAGGAAGACAAATACCATATGATTTCACTTGTATGTGGAATCTAACAAACAAACCGAACTAAAAATAAAAACAGGGACAGACTCATAGATGGAAAGCAGGATGACAGCTAGTTGGCGGGGGAGGTTAGGAGGTAGAGGGATTGAGTGAAAAGGAAAAAGGACCTATGGACATGGACAACAGTGTGGTGATTGCTGGGGAGAGGAGGGTATAAAGGGACTAAATGGTAATAAAAAATACAATAAAGATTTAAAAGTAATAACAATAATAAAAAGAAGGAATTGGCAAGAAATAGTCAAAGTGATAAAAATCAAGGACCTACAGCCAAGATTACTCTACCCAGCAAAGCTATCACTTAGAATTGAAGGACAGATAAAGAGTTTCCCAGATAAGAAGAAGCTAAACTTCATCATTATCAAACCAGTATTATATGAAATGTTAAAGGTCTTCTTTAAGAAGATAAAAAATATGAACAGTAAAATGGCAATAAATACATATCTATCAACAGTTGATTCTAAAAAACAAAATAAATGAACAAGCAGGTCAAAAACAGAATCATAGATACAGAGAATGTTTTGATGATTGACAGACAGGAGGGGGGTTAAAGGGGTGGGTGAAAAAGGAAGGGATTAAGAAGTACAAATTGGTTGTTACAGAATAGTCATGGGAGTTTAAAGTACAGTATAGGCAATAAAGTAGCCAAAGAACATATATGCATGACCCATGAACATGTATGATGCTGTGGGGATTGCCTGAGGGAGTGTGTGGGTAGGAGCTGGGCTGAGGGGACCAAAGGAGGGAAAACTGGGATAACTGTAATAGCATACACAATATAATATAATTAAAAAACAATGTCACCCTGGCTGGTGTAGCTCAGTGGATTGAGTGAGGGCCTGTGAACCAAAGGGTTGCCAATTTGATACCCAGTCTAGGGCACATGCCTGGGTTGCAGGTCAGGTCCCCAGTAGTGGGTATGTGAGAGGCAACCGCACATTGATGTTTCTCTCTTTCTCCTTCGCTTTCCCTTCTTCTCTCTCTAAAAGTAAATAAAATCTTTAAAAAAAATGCAAGTTACTCAGTGTCAGCAAAAATGAAGTAAAATTGAAACTTATGCTGGACAGAGTGTAAGTTAACACAATGTACTTTTCCACAACCAGTCATACCTAACGTTAGTGATGAGATCAAAAATTGATGGAAACTAATGTCTTGAGAACTTATATATATAGCAGTCCCTCCTTGTCAGCTTTTTGCGGTTTCAGTTACCTGTAGTTAACTTTGGTTTGAAAATAGTAAATGGTAAATAGTAAATAGTAAAGATGAAATTTCCAGAAATAAACAATTCCTAAGTTTTAAATTTTGTGCTATTCTGAGCAGCATGATGAAATCTCATTCTGTCCTTCTTTGACCTGCCCATGGCATGAATCATCTGTTCTGTATACGCTCCCTGCAAGGCAGTCATTTACAGCCATCCTGGTTATCATATTGACTATCAGAAGCATTGCAGTGATTGTGTTCAAGGGACACTATCTTACTTAGTAATGGCTTCAAAGTGCAAGAGCAGTTTTGCTGACAATTCAAGTATGACAAAGAGAAGCCATAAGTGATTCCTTTAAGTGAAAACTTGAGTATAATATAGTAAGATATTTTGAGAGAGACCACATTCATATAACCTTTTTACAGCATATTATCATTGCTCTACTTTATCATTGTTGTTAATCTCTTCTGTGCCTAGTTTATAAATTAAACTTTATTATAGGCATGTATGTGTAGGAAAAACCATAGTTTCTATAGGGTTTGGTATTATCTGTGGTTTCCGGCATCCACTGGGGATCCTGAAACATATCTCTCATAGGCATGGGGGGAAAATTATTACTAGAAATTTTCAGCAATAACAAGAAGGAGGCAAGTGGTGAATCCTGCTCCTGTTTGGCGGGTGGAATAGAGAAAAAGAAATAGAGACAAGAAAAGAAAATGCAAGTGATGGCATTTGAGAAGAAAAAAATACATGCTGTATCTCTGGGATCTGTCTCAAAAGAACAGATATTTCTGACATATATACACATATACATATATAATATCTTATATATATATTAAAATATATGTAAAATATGATGTATAATATAATAGACATAGATGTGCTCCGTCTTAACATAAGTCAGAGATTTATGATAAAATATAGCTTATTTATTTTCAAGGAAGTAGTTTATAAGGTGTTGAAATTTTGCCAAGAGGATAATTAGAAAAAAAAACTTCAAGTTAAGACTTTATCAGAGAACAAGGTTAAACAACTTTGGAGATAAAAGACAAGTACCTGATGATCAGGTAGGGTGGTGGACCCCGGGATGGTGACTTCATACCTGGTCAGTAGCTGCCACATCTAGCTAGGATGCTTACCACAGACACCAAATACATGGGCCCCACTCCAGGTCTACTGAATAATAATAACTGACACATAACACTTACTTTGTACCTACCACAGTTATTAATAATTGACACAATTATTCATGCACTTAATCTCCACAATAACTCTATGAAGTGGGTACTGTTATTTTCTCCTTTTTAAAGATGAAGAAACAGAAGTACAGAGAGGCTTACTGATTTTCTCCAAAATGACACTGCTAATAGGTACAGACATAGAATCTGAACCCAGACTATGCTATTAAGTTCTACATTATGTTGTGGCTAGATTTCAAAAATAGAATTTTCTATTGAATACTAAATACTAATTAACAGCTTTTTCAGCCCATGCCCAAGACTGATGATGGCAGATGCATAGGGGGAGGTATGTGATTTGCTAAAGGATATCCACTCTAGAACTAAATAAGGACTATTGTTAAATAGAGTTAGTCCTCCAGAACAGAGCCACAGTGCAAAAGGACTGTACTGCTCAACTAAAAAGCCACTTTTAAGGAGCTGGTCGACACTGTGTTAGTTTTTATGAAATGTAAAACATATATGGATATCCCAATACCATTTACTGGTTTAGCAAGTGAGTTTAAAAGCAAACTCAATGCATGTCACTTTGAAGATCAGGAAAGGAGGTTAATATAATTTGTCATATGATAAGCTTGACTATCATTGAAGTAGATAAGACCTTAACTGTTAGTAACAAGTTACAGGTCTGGATATGCATGTTAAAGCAACTCAACTTTAAAACTGAATATTTGCAAAGACAAGAAAACCCAGGTGCAGGTGTTTTCCACTTTCTTCTGAAGACAGGGCTTTGACCTACTGATTTGATTTCTCAAGTGAAGGAAAAGTTCAAAGAAAAGAAGGCAGCCAGACTTTATATTCTACTGAAGGACAAGGATTATGAGAGAATTATGTAAAGTGAACCAGAATTCAAAGAAAGAAAAACAGAAAAGAAAGAAAGAAAGAAAGAAAAACAGAAAAGAAAGAAAAACAGAAAAGAAAGAAAGAAAGTAAAACAGAAAAGAAAGAAAGAAAGAAAAACAGAAAAGAAAGAAAGAAAAACAGAAAAGAAAGAAAGAAAGAAAGAGAAAGAA